>PVJH01012410.1:0-64615 GCA_004026705.1 Nesogale talazaci
GAGAAGTTCAGGGCGATTCTGGTTCCAACATCTCTGGGGTGGGCCCAGAAGCTTTTTAAAGTGCAGCCATGGATAGGCTCTGGAGAAGGAGATAAGGTGTGCATGGTCTCTCTGGGAAAATCGCCACCATATACAGTCCTGCAGAGAGTCAATGCTGTCGGTTTAGGAGAAAGATGATGGCCATGGTCCTCAGAGAGCATCCTCCTCATGGGAAGATGGATATGAACTATGAGCATCAGAAGCACCACAAACCTATCCAAATCCACACTTGATTTTGCAGGCTCTTTGTACTCTCAGGCTTAAAAGTCTCTAGCTTGTGTTAAATATTAGATCATTAAATAAAGAACATTGCTCATTTCAAGTCACTTATTTGCAGAAAGTGTATCACTACGCTGTGATTTCTAGCTTTCCTATCATCTTTAGCTTGTGTTCTTTAGTAACCATTATTATTTTCCTGATTTATTTCTGACAGGCCAATTTAATGATTTTTTTAACCACTGTTACTGCTATATAGTCTCAATGTGGAAAAATTTCTTATAAAATACAGCAAAGTTGGTAGCAGGAAAATATGCATATGCATACCAACATTCTAGTATATTTCTCATTTATTTGTTTGATTTAAGACCTATTTTAAATAATTATGTCCCACAAGCCATATCTGATAAAATCACCAATGGACTAGGATATAAACTGCTACCTGTAATCTCTTTCCATGATTATCAAGATGGTATTGCCATGGCTACAAAACAACCAATAGACTGAATTTAATCACAACAAGCCAACTACAGAGAAAATTAGTTAAGTCAGTGGCTTAATGTCTGAATATAAGCTGGCACCCTTCATTTTTCAATTCCAGCAGACCGGTAGCTGTAACTAAATTTTTCTAAGCTCCTGGGCAACTAACCCCACATACAAATCCCTTTAAACAAGATTTTCATGATTAAAAATGGGATAATCTCATGTGTGATTCTGAGAGGGCTATTTTCTTAGCAAGCACGCATTGTCATTATTCATCAAGAATTTTATTTTCCATGACATGCTACTCAATGGCATATAAAATAAAAATCATTGGCTTACCGAATTAGGAAATTATGCAGTCCAACGTCAAAATACCTGTTCAAGGAGACATAAGCAAGCATATCAATAAAGACTGTTTAAAGCAATGGCCCACCTTAAGTACAATACCTAATTTTCATCCATAGCACGGTGTATAAATGGCTTACTCTCTGACAGTGGTTCTCCAAATGTGGTCTCAGATGTAGCACTAGCAGCAGCACTGTCTGCAAACTTTGAAGTGCAAAGAATCAGGTCCCACTAAAACCTATTGCGTCAAACACACTCGGGATGAGGCTCAACAATTAGCCTTGACCAGTCCTCCAGGTGATTTCCCTGCAGAGTCCCTGTTCTGCAGCAGCAAAAGTGTCTCGACAAGTTTCTCCCTAGAAAGAAGGTTTAAGTGGGTTTCCCAGGCACATTTATTTTTCTAATAAGTAAATTCTTTTATGTCACCTCAAAGGCTCATGTTCTTGAATATTAGTTAAATATTTTAGAAGCACAAAAATATACTGGATAAAAAGAAAAGTAAGGATGAGGGATGTCGGCTCTGGCCATCAAGATTTAGGATCTGGGACCTTTCACTTGAGAAAGCAACCTGGTCCCCTTCCTGGGTCTGCTCCAGCAGCTAAGAGTGAAGAATGGGGCTGAGCCCCAGTGGAGTAGTGGTTGTGCGCGGGACTGCGGCCCACTGGGACGGAGGTTCAATTCCAGCAGTGGGGCTGGGCCTCCTACTCCCACCACCAGAGCAGTGATGCCCCCCTCCCCCCCAAAAAAGAGTGAAGAGTGAAGCCTGCCTCTGTAGTGGTGAGAAAGGCATGATGCTTACAACTCAGATCTGGCCTAGGAAAGTTCTGGGAAGTGGCAGACACTGTAACTCACAGCCTTCCTCTGACATCACGCAAAGAGGTGATTGCTGTGGTTCTAAACTGAAAGCTAACAGTAACTCTTTGTACAACGAAATGAAACACCATTCCTTATGCCATTCTTCGAATTACTGATAAATGTTTGAGCCCAGTGTTGAAGCCAATATCAATCCATCTCCTAGAACGACTTCCTTTTTCCTCTCACTGAACCTCTAATTCACAAAGCATGTTGTGCTTCTCTAGAGACTGATCTCTCCTGATAATATGTCTAAAGTATGAGGTTAAGTCTTGTCTTCCTTGCATTCAAGCTGTACTCCCTCCAAGACAAATTGATTTGTTTTTCGGGAAGGCCATGGTGGCATCAATATTCTTCAATGACATTATTATTATTCAAATGCATCAGTTCTCCTTTTGCATTCTCTTTATTATCCAGCTTTCATATGAGGTATGCATATGAGGCAATTAGAAGTACCATGACTTGCATCAGGTCCACCTCGTCCTTGCAGTGACTAATTTGCTCTTGAACACTTTTAAGAGGTCTCATGCAATAAATTTACCCAATGTATTACATTGTTTGATTTCTTGATTTCTGCTCCCATCAGAATGGATTGTGGATGCAAGCCAAAAAAAAAAAAAAAACCCCAAAAAACCTTGACAACTTCAGTCTTTTCTCTGTTTATCATGATGTCATCCGTTGGTCCACTTGTGAGGATTTTTGTTTCCTTTATATTGTCATCCATAGTAAAGGTTGCAATCCTTTACTTATCAGTGTTTCAAGTGCACTAGGCTTTCAGCAAGCAAAATTATGTCTTCTGCATATCAAATGGTTGTTCATGAGGCGTCCTCAAAGCTTCATGCCGCACTCATCTCCATTATAGTCCAGCTTCTAGGATTTGTGCTCAGCATAAAGATGCAACAAGTATGTTGGAAGAGTACAAGCCTTTCATTATTTTAAACAATGCAGGATTCCCTATTATGTTTGAGCAATTTAGAATCTACTGGAACATAATTAAGTGTTCTGGAGTCCCCATCATTCTTAATATTATCCATATTTGGTTATGATCCAGAGTCAAATGTCAAGTAAATGTCTGCCTTGATCTCCCTAGTGAGCATGTCAATTCTCCTATCATTTGCTGGGGGTTCCTCATCCAGCAAATCAGTGTCCTTCTCTCCTTGGGATACAGCTGGATGAAAAGACTACATCTTCACAAGAATGTCTCGAACCAGTTCATTCCAGTTTAAATCCATGTTCAGACATTTCTACCACAGACATATGCTGGGACTTCAAAAAACTCATGGGGTGGGGGGGGCAGTGGAAGTAAAAGATACTAAATAATGTCCACGAGCTTTTTAAAGCCTTGTCTTGCTGATTGAGAATCTACACAAATTCCTAGGGGATTCTTGGGAAAATCTAGCATCTCATTCAATATATCCAGGATGGAAATACGCATGTTCAGCAGAGCATTGAACCAGAATAAATGGGTCCAAAGCTCTGGTCCAGAACTATTCCTCTGTTATCCATCAAGAGGAATCATTGTCTCTAACATCTAGAGTCTGATTGTGCCCCATCCCTCAGAGTGGCCTTCTGAGTTCATTCTGCCCCTTCAGATAATGAGCAATGACCCAAAAATTTACCCCACAGAGCAGCGGAGTGGAATGTGACTCCCAGACTGTGAAGACTCCACCCACCTGCACTGTTCCCAATCAGCATTTCTGTATGACATGCCAGGGTACACCAGGACACACTGACCTCTCTACCTGAAACCTACATATGCAGAAGTGCAGGGCTGTGACACATAGTGAGTTTCAGAAGGTTTCTCCTCCTCACCCAGTCGATAATGGCTGGAGGGGATTCAGGATGGGGCAAGTGGGGGATTTTAAGCAGGCAAGCTTGAGTCAGCAATCACTTGGAAACTGAAGTGAAACAGAGAAGGTCACAAGAGGAATTTGTAGCAGAACATGTGACAGGAAAAATGCAAAGGGAGGCAAACAAAAGTTCCTTGCTGTTACAGATGCCCTCGATCAATACCTGCTGCAGTTTGTTAATGACTGTGCTCCAGGCACTGCTTTAAGGGGAGCCTCCCTCTCAGGAAGCTCATATTATTCTTGGAAGGGGCAGGCAGTACATAAGCAGGTAAATAAGTGTGGTCACAGGAGAGAATGCAAACAAAATGATAGAAGAAGGTGACCGGCCATGCTGAGTGCAAGTTTCATTGAAATTCGGAACCATTGGGGTTGAGGTCAGCGTAGTCAGAAAAGCCAACCATGCCATGGCCAGAGGAAATGTAGTCCAAAAGGTACGAGTGCATCTGTGCACAACCCAAGTTGGAAAGAAATAAGATTGGATGGAGGAGCAGAGAGGTGACCAAGTCTTGGGCAAGACTGGTGGTAGTGGAAGGAGTGCCATGTGGAATATGGGCAAGCTAAAGTGGAATATGGGCAAGTTGAGATAGGAGGGAAGAACAGGAACCAGATCTCAACAGGTGGTAATGACAAGTCCTGTGGATTTCATTTTATGCTGAAAGGCAACCAATAAGGGTTCTCAACAGTTTTCTTATTTTTTGATGGGTGGAGTTAGGTGCTTAGCTGTATGCATTAGAAAGATTACGCTGGTTGAACCCTCCATTCCTTGCAACCCTTCTGTGGGGGGATGTCCCAGGGTACAGTACAGCACTGAGGAAACACGTATCATTTCTCTAGTTCCTGACTGCTTCCTCCACTACCTGGACCAGGCCTACTGTTAAAATCTGGCTAGATCAGAGTACACATATTGGTACAGAGAAGAGCTCTCAACACATGGAATCTGGGACAGATAAAACCCTCAGAAGCAGTAGTGGGAGTAGTTATCTCATGAGAGTCTGGGGACGGAGGAGGCAGAAGAGAAAGTGGAAAACCGATCACAAGGTTGGATCTATAAGCCCCTCCCAAGGGGACGAATAGCAGAATGTGGGTGAAGGAAGACAAAAGACAGGCAAAGGCACGAAATAACAATAATAATATATAACTGATCAAGGATTCACAAGGGTGAGAGGGTGGGGGAGGAAAGGGGTAACAAAGAAAAGCAGATACCATGGGCTCAAGTAGAAAGAAATTGCTTGGGGAATGTTGATGTGCAAGTGTGCTGAATACAATTGAAGGACAGATTGTTATAAGATTTGTAGATGTACCACCTGATTAATTAAAAAAAAAAGTCTACTCTGGGTGCCCTAAGGAAAATGCATAGTAAGTAAAAAAGCAAGAAGAGTAGATAACAAGATGATACAGTCCAGGTGAGCGACGATGGAGGCTTTGCTCAGGATGGTAAGAGCCGAAGTGAGAGGCAGGGCTGCATTGAGATATGATTTTGTGACAAGTTTGAAAGAAAGCTCATTGATTGGCTCACGTAGGTGGAGCAGTTTGACAAATAAGGAAGAGATGCTTCCAACGACTCTATATGAAAACAAACAATCAAATGGCTTCAGCCAGGTCTCATAATTCTTATGAAACTGAGAGATGCCTGGTGACCCACATCCAAATGAAAGGTGTGAAGAGGGTGGTGGAACTGACTTCCTGTTAGCCTGATAATGGTTCCCCACTGAAATACATGAGAACCGTGGCTAATGACTTCTTAGAATGAGTTTTACAAAAGTCATTGCTCATCAGCACCACCATTCTCTTTAGATCAGACCACGGGCCTGGAGAACTATGTGCTGGCCAGTTCACCCTTTTCCATGTCCTCCTCCACCTGTTTGTTTCATGGGATATCTCCACTGACTGAACTCTAAGTTTTATCACCCTGCCTGTTGAGTGTTTAAAAATAGAACAAAGTTAGCATTACATTTAATAAGAAAGCATAACCCCTGAAAAGCAAAATAAATGGATCGTGCCATATTTGGCTAATAATTAGGAATCTATTCATTCTTAGAACATACACTGCAATAATTCCAATGAAAAACTGAGCTTAGAGCTTTGTAAAAGTACCCAACCTTTAAGGAAGCATTGATGGTTCAGTGGTAGAAGCCTCACCTTCTATTGTGGAGACACAGCTCTGATTCCCAACAAGCACATTGTGTGCATGGTTACCACCAGTTTGCTAGTGGAGGGGTATGTGTGGCTACCATGCTATATTAGTTTCCATGCTATATTAGAAAAAAGGCCAGGAGATATGCTAAGCAAAGACTAGTCAAGGAAAACACAATGGTCTGATCTGCAACTGACCATGAAAGAGCAAGAAGAAAACTGTAAGATTACCATTGATAAGAAAACTACTAAAGTTGGGACCTCACCCGGTTGGGTATTTGCAATTTCAAGTGAGCATCTTGGCCTCAGACTATTTTGGCTTGATGGATGTCAGAAGCACTCTGCTATGACCAGCTAGCTCAAAGATTTTTCCATTAGTATTTAAGCAAGTCTTTTAATTAAGACAATTTTGTGAAACAAGTCATAACCAAGGACGAGTCTTAGATTTACCAATACTACCCAGAAAACAAGGTCTTATAGAAACAGTGTCTTCTGAGCCTGTTAAGTTTAAAGCAGAAAAGTCAGTTCTGAAGGAGAATGGTGTTTTGGGTTGTTGTTTTTTCATCCTAAAGGGGTTTTCTTGATAGATATAAGATAATCACAGGGGCTTGTTATTAAGACGTTTTAAGAAAACTGAACACTGCATTGATTAGAAAAAGACTAGAAAGTTGCATCAAGGATTTTTTCCCCCACCACAACAATGCACTCGCTCATTTTCCAAGGGCAGCAAGGGCTATATTCTAAGATAATTTTGTTTGGAAACTTTACCCTACCCAGCCTACAGCCCTGATCACTTCCCTCTAACCTGGCATGGTTCTGCCAAAGATTAACTCTGACATTCCTGAATGGAAAGTTTTTACAGGGTTAAGGATTAAAATCATTCAAATTTCAACAAGAGTGGAGATTCAAGAGACCCTGATTAGTTCTAGCTGGACTGGCAAACTTAATTTCTGAAAGCTGAAAAGATCTGAAAGTTTATCTACTCAAACCTTTTGACAGATTAGAAAAATGATGGTGAAGGGTGATGAAATAATGTGAAACAGAATTAGTAGAGGCCCCGAGGCTGAGTCCAAGTCTCCTAGACAACAACTTTGTGCAAAGAGCCAAAATCAGCAGCACGCCATTTTCATCTCCACTTCTAAATGTGATGGGTACTGTCTGCAGTATTTCATTCCTTCACATTCTCGAGATCCTTCTCTTAAGGCAGGTTGACTGCAAAAACAAATCCAGTGACACTCACTTAAGAAAGAGTTTTATATCAATATCAAAGAGTAATTGTATATTAAGAAAACACAGGCCAGTGCAGATCATGTCCCTAAGTCCTATACCAGTGCAGATCATGTCCCTAAGTCCTATGTTAGTCCATGATTCTGTTACTAGTTCATAAATTCCTCATAAATCACATGCAATGATGCAAAATTCAAGAAGATCACAGGTCAATGAGTGCAGTCTCGTGGAAGCAGTGGCAGCATCTTCATGGCTCTCACAGGTCTCAGTGTGGCTATGGCAGGTCTCTGGCAGGTCTATGGCAGAAGTGGAGTGGAGTGGAGTGGTCAGTCTGCAGTGTGCTATTTATCTCATTTATCTCAATAACCCTCCAATCAAGCTGTCACCTAAATGGCAAGGTAAACTCCACTGCATTCACTCTAATACCTTCAAGCTGACATGAGATTATGTGAACTACCACACCGCCCTCAGCTGTGCCTCAATTCTCACCAGTCCATCCATACAAGATTCATAGCCTATTCCTATTAAAGAATAAGTTCCTACTTTTGTGTATATTCTGTAAACAAGCCCTTTATCAAATATGTGATTTGTAAGTATTATCTCTCAAATTTGCATTTTTCTAATAGTGTTTTTTGTAGCATAAGTTTCAAATTTATTGGAAATTCAACCAATCCATTTATTAATATTATAAAACATGCTCTGGTTTTGTAAAAGGTTTTTCCCTAATCCAAGGCCATGAAGATATTCTATTTTCTTCTAAAGGTTATATAGTTTTAGTTTTTATATCTAAGGCTCTGATCTATGTTGTGTTAATTTTTGCAGGAATAGACTAGATCACTTAGGGTATGAATAATGGCAGGATAAGAAACCCAGTGCCTATTCCATCCTCTCCAATCTCCCCAATATTTAGCAGATACTTAGCAATATTTAGAGCAGAGACCAAAAAGATGAATGTGAAAATTCATGACAAGAACATGTGCATGGCCAAAGCTGAGAGAAGAGAATCTCAATGAGAGAGTGGTCAGCTGTGCCAAATACTGAGGAGTCATGTAAAATGAAGAAGAATCATAACTAGAGTTGCCAAAGTGGATGTCAATAGCAACTTCAGCAAATACAATTTCATTGAATGGTGAAAATGGAAGTCAAAGAAGAGCCAGCCGAAGAGTGGATGAGGAGAAGGAAAGAGATGTTGGAAATAGATATTGTGACCAGGTTAGTTCTAAAGAGGAAGGAGAAGAGTGTGAGCCAATCGATGCAGCAAAGGAAGTTGCTACTGTTTGTGTCTTTGTTTAGCATGGGAGATGCTGGAGCATGACTGTACATTGTTGGTTAACACCAGCAGAGGGCAAGAGTCAGAGAACATGCTATCTAGGTCACAACTGGGAGAAGTCGGTAGTGAAGAAGGAATAACTCTCCAATGTAACGAGTAGAAGGAATGTGAAGATGGGTAAAGATATCAGTCCAACTATAGAGCTGGTAGAGATAAAAATTTTAATAAGAGTATGAAATAAAGTCATCAGGTGGGATAAAAGTGGAGAGGATATGTCAAATTTTAAATTAGATGAAAGTCAAGCAAAAAGACCAAGTAGGCAGTTGAACAGATATGCCTGGAATGCAGAGAGAAGTCCTGGTTGAACATATATATTTAAGAGTAAGCAGGGTTATTTAGAAGCATGTTTGCTTGTTTCAAGGGAAAGTACAAAGCATTTTCTCCTTTTCTTGAGTAACAAGGCCTGACTTTCTGCTGGGATCTTAAATATTATTGAGTGTGTCCAGTTCTAGTAAGAGAGTGAATCTTACATGTCTCGCCTCCCACCTGCTCTAGATCATTTTGAAGGAAGAGTGGAAGTTGCTACAGTGTAGGCCATATTGCTTGACAGCTTCAGTGATACAACCAAATAATCTCTAGAACTAAATTATTAAATGAACCACTGCTTAGTGTGCCCCTATCAACAGATCAGAATGTCCCATCCTTATGACCCTCACACCCTTCCCCCAAAACTCTTAATAACCATTCCCATACTTATTGTTCAGGTTTCTCTTTACATGTTTTTAAAACTCCAGCAGTTCTTTAAGGAGTACAGCATACTTCTTCCTAGGTCACCATTTGTACTTTACCATTTGGAACCTACTAAGATTGTTCTTAGAGGGCTGAGCCCCGGTGGCGTAGTGGTTGTGCGTGGGACTGCGGCCCACTGGGATGGAGGTTCAATTCCAGCAGTTGGGGCTGGGCCTCCTACTCCTACCACCAGAGAGCAGTGATGCCCCCCCCAAAAAAAAGATTGTTCATAGGTCCAGAAGCAATAAAGGGTGGGGAGGGTGTTTCATCAGGGTATTACTGCACCTTGACTGGCTCATCTCTTCCTGTAACCCTTCTGTAAGGGGATTTCCAATTGTACATGCTTCTTCCATGTTGCTAGATGGCTGTCTGTTTATCTTCAAGTCTTTAAGACTCAAGACACTATATCTTTTGATAGTCAGGAACCATCAACTTTCTTCACCAGATTTGCTTAAGCACACATTTGTCTTCAGTGTGTTGGGAAGGTGAGCATCACAGAATGATGAATTATTAGAACAAAGTGTTCTTGCATTGAGGGAGTAGTTGAATAGAGGCCCAATGTCCATCTGCTGCCTTAATATTTAACATATAAATATATGTACAAAGCACATAGATCTATTTTACTATTATATATAAGTCTATATTAATATAAATAATGTTGTTGCTAGGTATCATCAAGTCAGTTCCAACTTCTAGCCAGCCTGTGTATTTCCCAGTCCTCTTCCATCGTCACATTCATTCTTATATTTGAGCCCATTGATGCAGCCACTTTGAACACAACAGAAATGAGTCTGTTGGGGTAACCTCACTCATCCTGATGCAAGTTTTTAGAGCCACTTCTGTCTGAAAAAAAAAGTTGATGTCATGGATTGAATTGTGAACTCCAAAATTATGCTGGAACTTAACCTCTATACTTGTAAATATAAGCTCATTTGAAAACAGTGCTATTTGTTTTCAGATTTTATCAGTGAACGGTCAAATGCCAGAGCGCCACGAGCCCTAATCCCTACTGAACCAACATCCAAACCAGGTGCCACGGACGCGATCAACTCCAACTCTGGTGACCCCATGTGTATAGGTGTAGACCTGTGTGCTATTTAGGGTTCTTACCTAAGGTATTCCTCTTTATCACTGCCCCACTACTTTACCAAACATGATTCCCTTCTCTAGAGATTGGTCTCTCCTGATAACATGTACAAAGCCCATGAAATAAAGTCTCACCATCCTTGCCTCTAGCTGTATTTTTTCCACGACAGATTTGTTTGTTCTTTTGGCAGTCCATGCTATTTTAATATCCTTCTCCAGCAACATAACTCAAATGCATCAATTATTTTCATCTTCCTTATTCAATGTCTAACCATCACATACATATGAGGTAATTGAAAATACAATGACTTGGATCAGGCGCACCTGAGTCCTCAAAGTGGCATCCTTGCTCTTTAGCACTTTGAAGAGGTCTGTGCAGCAGATTTATCTACTGCAATGTCTCCTTTGAGCTCTTGCCTGCTGCTACCATGAGCATTGACTGTGCATCTAAGAAAGACGTATCCTTGACAATTTCGATCCTTTCTCCTTTTATTATGATGTTGCCTCTTGGTCCAGTTGTAAGAATTTTTTTTCTCCTTTCCTGAGTTGCAATCCATACTGAAGGCACAATCTTTGATTTCCACCAAGAAGTGTTTCAAGTTCTCCCCATTTCAGCATGCAAGGCTTATGTTGCCTGCACATCACAGGTTGTTAATAAGCCTTCCTTCAATTCTAGTGCCACATTCTTCCTAATATAATCCAGCTTCTCTAATTTCTCAGTATACAAATTTAATAATTATGGAAGCAGGAATCAACCCTAGTGCACACTTTTCCTCATTTTAAACCATGGATTTTGCCCTTATTTCGTTAACCCAACTACTTCTTAATCTGTGTATAAATTTTTTCATGAGCATAATATTCTAGTATTCCCATTTTTTCCCAAGAATTTTCATAGTTTATGATCCACATAGTCTAATGCAATGGTTCTCAACCTTCCTAATGCCATGACCCTTTAATATAGTTCCTCATGTTGTGGTGACTCCCAATCATATAATTATTTCTGTTGCTACTTCATAGCTGTAATTTTATTAATGCTATGAATCCTAGTGTAAATATCTGATATGCAGGATGCATTCTCATTGTTACAAATTGAACATCTTTACAGCATAGTGATTAATCACAAAAACAAAATGCAATTATACATTACAAATAAATGAAATTTTGTATTGAACCATGGTGGAGCATGGATAACAGTCAGTATAACAACAGTAAACTACATTGCTACATTTTGCAATATTATGCTTAAAAAGCCAACCTCAGTGAGAAAGTTGAGATAGCTGATTTCTTACCTGATCAGAAGTTCTCAGGGCAGTCTTTACAAGAGCACAAAAAGATCAACTTCCACAACAAGTCAACTTCTGCTGAAAAACCCTGTTTTACAAATATATGTTGTTGGAAATGGAAATAGGTGGAACACAGTCTCTGACAAAATAGAATAAAACTGCGAATTGTTGATGCAGAATTTTGTAACTGGAATTGTAGAGAAATCAGTTCTCCCTGCATTCCTGTTAATAAGTTCAAAGAACTAACTCCTCTTGTGCTGTCTCAAGAACATCTTCAACTTTGACTATAAATGGGCTTCTGACAAGTGAAAAGCGGGTGTCAGGTAGATTTGGAAAATATAATGAAATTTCATGTGCAAGTGTTCTTTCACAGAAATTTTCATAATCCTTTTGTCTTTTCAATGTCATGTTCCTCAAAGAAAGCAGATAAGGGAGGCAGCATGTCAATTTTATTTTCATTCTTTTTTTTCCTTCAGCCAAACCTGAAGCTTCATTTGGAGTGATTGGATCTTTTCTGACAAATTGAGCCATGTCACATTTGGTTCTTGCAGTGATAAATTTAACTCATCCAAGATGACAAAGTTGTCAACCAAGTATGCTATTTTCTGAAGTTTACTTTTATCGCTGAAAAGTGCCTCAAGCTGCAGTCTTGCTATCCGATGAATAAACGTTTTGAGTTCATCACAAAACTCAAAAACATGTTTTGAAAATTTTCCTCTCAACAATCTTCTCACTTCAGTGTGAAATAGCAAAGCATTGTTGGGCACATCCAACTCATTGTACAGTTGCAAAAACAGTCAACTCTTCAAAGTGCTCATCTTTACAAAATTGGCAGAACTTATGACATTTTTCATCACTTCTTGTAATTCTTGTGGCAGCATATGCATTGCTGATGTTTGCCGATGAATCATACAGTGAGTTCTGATGACTTTTGGTGACTCACTCAGTAACAAATGCTGAAATCCAGATTGACATCCTAGCATAGCTGGAGCACCAGCTATGCAAACACCACAAATCTTTTTCCAAGAGATCTTTTGCTCTTTCAGAAATGAAGCAACTATGTCAATTACATCCCATGTAAGAGTTGTCGTTTCAAGAGGTTTGCAAAAAGGAAATGCATCTTTAAAGTTGCCATCATTAATATACCTCACGTAAACCAGTAACAACAGTTTGTAATGTCTGTAGACTCATCAAGCTGGATGTTAAGTATTAGAAGTGAAACAGATCTAATTTCCTGGATTACCTGATCAAAAATATCAGCAGACATGTCAGCTCTCCTTTTGCGGGGTGTCATTACATAAGTAAATTGCTTTCAATTTCATAATAAATTTGACTTCAATTATAACTCAAACAATGCTTTGGCCATTAGCAACATTAAATCTTCAGCAATAGTTTCATGGCTCTGGTAATTCTTAGTGCCACCAAATAGGAAGCTTCAGTGGCTGCTAAGTTTTGGTTTTGGTACTTGCCACCAGTTTCAAGTCTGGATTTCTTGAGTCCATCAGTTTTGCTTCTAAAATAGTTGGTATCTTTGCCAACAAGCTCCAATACATACTATCAAAATGGCATTTTAATTTGTTCAGCTTCATACATTTAGTTGATAGAACTTCACCAAGAAATAACACATTGCGATACCTCACAATTATTGATGTAAAACCATACTGTAAAAAATTCTCACTATATTTTATTTTCTTAACATTCTTCTCTACACAATTCAGTTCATGGGATGGTTTGCTAATGAACATAATATATAACCATAGTTTCAATAATATAAAAGATGATTCATGGCATAGTTTAGTTCATTAAAGTTCAGCTATGATTTACCATTCTGGTTTTTTTAATATACCTGTTACTATCACAAGAGGGCAGTATTCACAACCATAGCTGAATATAAAAAGTCCGATCAGCATCCAGACTAAGTTCTCATGGTACAGATTTTTTTCTCTCTTTTCTGCAGTAGTTCATTTTACACACATAATTTTTGTTTTGGGAGGTTTTTTGGGGTTTTTTTTTTGGGGGGGGAGGCATCACTGCCTCTGGTGGTTGTGGGCAGTACCCAGTGCTGCTCCTGAGAGCCACCACTGGATTTGAACCTCCACGCCCGTGGACCGCAGTCCCGCACTCAACCACTTACACCGCCGGGGCTCAGCCCCACACATAGTTTTATATTTAACCAGTAATTATAATTCCTGAAGTGTCATTTTACCTCCAATACTGGTGCTTTCAACACAGTAGTGGTTCAATACATGATAGCTGCTCTCTACATGTGTGACTGGTCCGCATAAGCACATTATGGCACCAACCTTGTCACATGCACCTGCATTTGCATGGGGTGTATGTGATGAGGTTGATGCGATGATGTCATCATGCCAGGTACTCATATGTAGGCAAATCTGCATGTGAGAAGACCTGCCTAAAAACAGAGGATAAGGGTCTCAGTTCCTAAGACCATCAGAAACATGTGTTTTCAGATGGTCTTAGGCGACCCCTGTGAAAGCATCGCTAGACCCCCAACCATTGCATTAGAGCCTCTGACCTCTTGTTCTTAGACTCATCTTCCTCTGTATCTACCAGCCATGGTCTTCCTATCTCATCGTCTTGCTTATTCATCCACCCCAGCAGCTACTTGGGATTATCTCCAGCTTCACATCTGACCCATGAAGTTAAACTGCTCTGGACTTACCTGATCCTACATGTGAGCCACTTTCTTGATATCAATCAATTAATCAATCTAGCTATATCTATCTATATATCAGAAATATATATATATATATATATATATCATCGGTCAACCTATCAATGATTTTTCTTCTCTAGAGAACATAGCCTAGGGCAACATTAAATGGGGTTTTCAATTTATAGTATTCAAGAGGAGAGTGGGACACAACTCAATCTATAACAAAGAAGAAGCCACTTCATACAGTTTATTGACAGAGGC
The DNA here is from genome assembly GCA_004026705.1 of Nesogale talazaci. Classification (NCBI taxonomy): domain Eukaryota; kingdom Metazoa; phylum Chordata; class Mammalia; order Afrosoricida; family Tenrecidae; genus Nesogale; species Nesogale talazaci. The sequence continues at coordinate 14,512 of PVJH01012410.1, forward strand.
TGGCTGGTCTTCAAGAAAGCTGACTTTCAGAGCTGTGTCTACCTTTTGCCATATAAAGCCCTTCAAAGCGCCTCATTCAGTAGTTCTCAGCCTGTTCGCTCACACTGGCTGTGGTCCATATCTATGTAACTAGAGTAAATACTTCTCCCATGGAATACTACTTAAAGTAAGCCAGAGTCCAGAGGAGAAAGAGATCTAAACAGGAGACATGATTATATCATAAATAATGTTTAATTAAAGTTTATACATTTAATGAAAATTTAAATTTAATGGAAATTAATAGAAGCACTGGCAAAAAATAATAAAGCATACATAGTATACCACAAAACATTTTCCTCCAAAAACAAATTCACTTAAGAGGATAAAGACTTTAAGTTCTTTCACTCTTCAGTGTTTATTAAACACTTAAATTAGTTTCCTCGGGATTCCATCATAAATTTCCACCTCGTAGATGGCTGAACTAGAAATCTATTCTCTCTCCGTCCAGGAGGGCAGAAAGTCTGAAATCAAGATGTTGACAGGGTTGATTCCTTCTGATGATTAAGAGAGAGAGATTCACCCCATGCCTTGCCTCGCTTCTACCTGGTTGTTTCTGGCTGCTTTTTGAATTCTTTGACTTGCTGGCATCATTCAAATCTCTGATACTATCTTCCCTTCATTTTCTTCTCTCTCTTTTTCTGTCCCTAAATCTGCCCATACTTTTGCTTAATGTAACAGTTGTCATTGCTTTTAGGGCCAGGCTGACCCCATCTCAAATCCTTAATGTCTAAAAACACTAACAAACCTCTATTGCCAGGAAAGGTCACATGATGATGCAATAGGCATACCTCTTGAGGATAGGAGTCTCTCCCTGGGAGCCTGCTGAGAATACTAGGTCCTCTACTCACTCATGGGGACTCTGGGAGATGGTGAACGCCCTCAGATACAAGAGCATAACAAGCCTCAGGGCTATAGCTATGTGGTTGGCAGGCAGAATGGACATTCTGACACACAGAAAAGTAAGCAACAAAACAGAAGACTCTCTGATAAAACCATTTGTTACCAGTTAATTGGTAGCACTCCCTTTACTCCAAGAAGCTACTGCATTTGAAAACTCCCCCAGTTTTAAATTGAAAGCCAGCAACCATATGTTCTCATTCAGTGCTATGCTTTCCCTGGTCTCTTTAACTGTTAAACTAGACACTTCTAGTCTGCTTATAGGCTATTAGCACTTGAAAAGTAATTTGTTCTTTTTCAGTCACTTATGTTAGTAAACATTTTTTAAAAATCCGCTAGGAGAGTTAGAGCAGATTTATTTTACACAGCAAGGTATGTTAAGTTGCATTAAAAATCATGTCTGTAAATATGCCACAAGATCCTTAAGTAGGGTGCATGTGTGCGAGTACTATGTCCTCCGTGCATAAAACATCAAAGTTTAATTATATTTCATCCAAACTGCGGGGTCGCTTTGAGTTGAAATGCATTCCACACCAATCGGTTAGTCTGCAGGTCCACCCCCTGTCCACTTGTTGCACTGTGGGAGCTTTGATGTTGCTTTAGTGTTGCTGTGATGCTGGCAGCTGTGCCATCAGCAGTTCAAATATCTGCAGGATCATCAATGAAGGATGGGTTTCAGCAGAGTTTCCAGATGAAGACAGACTGGGAGGAAAGTCCCCATGAACTACTTCTAAACATTGTTAGCTAAGGAAACCCCAATAAATCACAACGGAGCATTGCCTACTCGTATGCCGGAACATGAGTGCCCTGGATGAGAAGGGATTTAGTACGCAGAGTGGTCAAAGCAGTGAGAGGGAGCAGACCAGAGATTACGAAGATGTCCCAGGTTGGGCAACATTTTGGCATAGTGTGTCGGGGTCACCATGAGGCAGAGGCAACAACAAAAGTCTACAGGTAGACTCTCTCACACCTTCTCATATTCAGACTACACTCACAAATCTATTAGAAAGTAGGGGTGCAGGAGGCAGGGAGACCTAGAACTCCATTCACATGGCTATGTATGTAGTACAGAAAATGTAATCTTGACAGCTGACCTATCAGGTTGGTCCTGTCACCATGTCCATTTTAGAGATGAGGAAGCTGGGACCCAGAGAAGTATATCAGCTACCTAAGGGGACTCCAAAGTAAGTAATTAAGGCACTGCCATTAACGGGAAGTGTGACTGCAGAACTCATTGTGGTCACCGGTCCTTCCTCCTCTAAGAGCACCCCATTCGTCCTCAAAAGGGGTTGGCAGTTTATCCTAAGAGTCATGGTGTTGCAGTTGGGTACCGTGGAGTTCATTTTGACTGAGTCACCCCAGAGAGCAGAACAGAACTTCCCCTGGGATTTTCCTGGCTATACTATTTCTTTTTTCTTTTTGTGGACATCACTGACCTTGGTGGGAGTAGGAGGCCCAGCCTTGCTCCTGGAGAGCTGCTGCTGGATATGAACTGCCAACCCTGTGGGTCGCAGTCCTGCACACAACCACTATGCCACCGGGGCTCAGCCCCCCGGCTGTCCTATTTCAAGAAGCAGGCGGTACTTTGAAGGGTTAGAAGGGACCAAGGCTAGAACTTGATGGGTGGAACCACCAACCTTCCTGGTAGAGGTTGGGTTCTTAACTGGCTACACCACCAGGCCTCCTTCCTAAGAGAAATAGGGACCCGCTGAACAGGCTTTAGTGGAGGCATCACAGAGATATGCCTCCTAGAAGAATCACATTCTGGTTTTAAGGGTGAGATGGGAGGCTAGCTGTGCAGTGTGTGGTGGTCCCTCAGAGAGGAGCATTGGGGGAGGGGGGGGCCTGCCTCCAGTTACCTTGGCGAGGCACTGTCTGGGGTCAAAGAGGACATAATGAGTACAATCCTACCCATGTCCAACCAAGGACTATAAATTCACCAAAGGGTGATGCTTGGTCACGTAATGATGAAGCTTAAATATGTGGTGGCTGTTATCAATTTTTTATACATAGAACTTCCCACCACCACCACCGTGTGCTTCAAACAATGTACTGTGTTTTTGGTCTTTCTGGGTTGAAAAGCTGTCTTTATAAATTTCATGTTTTAAGTTTTTTACTAGATTTAAAATTAAAATATTATGGAATGGATTATTTTAGTGGACAAATTGACAGTCTTTACTGATTCTATACTTGACAAAAATTAAGACATGATACTCTGATTAAATGGCACAGACTTCAATTTAAATCTCTGGTATAATGCCACCTTCAGGTCAGTGGGTCTCTGTTCCATTCTCTTTGTAAGAATATTAGTTTTGACTAATAGTCTCATTAAGGAGTTTTGCCTGAGGATACATGAGTCTCAAATGTGAAAAGTTCTTTGACGTGTCTGATTCTGTCAGACTACACCTTTTTGAGCGAACATGAAAAGGCTTAGGCTTGATTTCTGAGTCTTTGCTTTTGTGTCCAGAGAAATTTTGCCCTCCAGAATTCTCCAGGGAGCCAAACCCCAGGAAGGTCCATGACAGCTTCAAGCAATGATGTCCATGGAAAGCAGTGGAGAGCAGTAAGAGAGGTGATTTTGTTAGAGACCAAGTTGATTTTCGACTCATAGCAACCCCATGACAGTGTAGAATGGTGACACAATTTTCTAGGCTAAAATCCTTAAAGGAGAGATCATGAAGTCTTTCTCCTACAGAACCCCTGCCTGGGTGGGGTCAAATTTCCCATGTTGTTTCTTAACCTTGTACCACCAGGGTTCACTCACTTTCTCTTCAAGAAGTGCATGGGAAATTCCATTATCAGACAATTCCATGTTTTCATATACTTCCTGAAGTCCCTCCCCCATGTGTGTGTGTGTGTGTGGAGTGGGCGGGAAGATAAGAGAGATTTATTTTAACTAATTGGTTCAAGGAATTGTACAGGGCTAAGATGTTCAAAATCTGTACCTCTGGCAATAGATAATACATTCTGTTAGTCTTGGGTTCTGAGAAATGAAGCTCTTCCAAGATACACATTCTAGGGAAAACTTTTCCATGAGGCTTTCAACCGAAGAAATGAGACTGAACCACTTAAGAAGAGTAATCTGCTTTACCTAAGGTCAACTGATTAACTCACATAGAAAGATAGGAGCCCCCAGGTTATGAAGCTCCAATATTCAATATGAAGCTCCCATATTCCAAGTTCCTGCTTGCTTTTGATACTGGGCTTCAAACAGGCTGTGTCTTGGTTGATGAAGTGAAACAGATCCATTTATTTACAAGTATGGTGACCTCTTACAATAACTGGAATGCATCAAACCCTTGGAATGGGAGACTCAAAAGAGGTGTGTGCTAAGCCTTTTCAGGAAGCTGGGGGGTGAGATTCTATTATTGGTAGGCCTGTGCCAAAGCCACACATGTTCAAAATAGCTAGTCAGCTGCCATCTTTGAAGATCCGCTTTAATGTGATGCAAACTTGCCCTCACTTTTTAAAAATTATTTTTTGGGGGCTCATAAAGCTCTTATCACAATCCACACCAACTATGCACTTTGTCAAGCACATTTGTTATCAACATCATTCTCAAAATATTTGCTTTCTATTTGAGTCCTTGGTATCAACTCCTCATTTCCCCCGTTCTCCCTGCTCCCCCCTTCCTCATGAACCCTTGATAATGTATAAATATATTTTTTTCATATCTTACACTATCTGCCATCTCCCTTCACACACTTTTCTGTTGTCTGTCCCCCAGGGAGAAGGTTATATGTAGATCCTTGTAATCAGTTCCCACTTTCAACCCCACCTTTCCTCCACCCTCCCAGTATTCCCACTCTCACCATTGGTACTGAGCTGTGCCAGTGTACATCCTCTGATCTAGCTGGATTTATAAGGTAGAACTGGGATCATGATGGGGGAGGAACTAAAGGAAAGTTGTATGTTGGCTTTATTTCCCCCACCCTTCAACCAACGGCCTTTTGGATATTTAAAACATCCTTTGAGTGACACACTGGTCACACATTTTAAGGAATTCATCCCTAATGTGATGGTTGGAAATGATTCTCTTTGATGAGGCACGTGATGTTAGCTGGTATCAATTATTTCAAAGGCCTTATATGGCCCACAGGTCTTACATTCCCTACCCCTACACTAACTGAAGGTTAAATAAGAACTGAAAGCACCTGTCCTGGCTGCCATATACCTTTTTAAAGACACAGTTAGAAAAGCATCTTGCTTGTCACTAAAAAGCTTCATACTTCATAAGCAGATATACACTAATGTTTGATGAGACAAATGAGCAGAGCAGCATGGCCTCACTGGTACATAACATTAACCATGACATGGCATCACCTTTGAGACCGGGATCCAGGGACCCCTTTCTCAACCATCATGGAGCAAAGCTACATGACAAACTTAGGTTGACTCAAAGGTGGTGATACTGGTTACAAGACCTCAAAATAGTATTCCTTGAATAGACGATGGAAAATGTAGAGTTTCCTTTCTAATCAGAATAAGCTTGAAAAATTCCTTGTTTCTATGTCTTGGCGGTTAATAGAGATGTTATGGTAAGGAAAGCTCTTTGAGGAGTAAGCCATTGGCCCCTCTCTAATCCTCTAAGAGATGTGTGCTCTGGCTAAATTGGCCATGAGCAATTGTCCTGTGTGTGCACAGAGAGTTGGCACATAGGAAGCATTGCAAGCATCCATGAGAGAGCTGATATTTAGGGATTGAACATTATTGCCATAGAGTAGAGAAAGAACACTGCAAAAAGAAATTGGATCAGTGAGAACTTATGGCGTATTTGTAGGAGGTGAAAATAATCACATGAGAAGACAATCAATGAACACAAATCAAGGAGCACAAGACAAGATCCTCAAATTAGACCTGCTTCTCCATCATGAATACTGGAATAGAAGTTGGCCAATGTTTAGGTATTTAATTATACAATTAACCTGACAGAGTTGTGAGTGGCTTTTCTTAAAGGATACCAGTTGTTGATTTTTTTGGTTTCCTCTCTCCCTTTTCCCTCCAGCTTGACTAATCCCCTCACTGTCATTCTAAGCTCTTCAGAACCAACAGAATACTCTTCATTAACAATAATACAACCTTTCATGAAGTTGTCACATTTTGAAGAAATGACTCACATTGCATTCAAAGTCAGTGGTACCAGAAAAAATAATATCAAAATAGTGACTTGAAGCTTAGATGATTAAGTATGGGTTTTGGAAAACCCATTACTTAGAATTTTTCAACTAGGAATTTATCTACACTGCTTTTTCTCTCGTCTCAAAACAAACTTAACAATGGGGTTCCTTTAGGACCTCATTTTAACTTCTTGGCTATGTCTACGAATATTTGACCTCTTATTCATTTTGCTCATGCAGGCAACAAATGACAGCTAGCCATACTTGCCTGTGGCAGGCATTGTTTGGGCTTCTGGAAGATCCCAGGTAGCAAAAGAGACCAAGATGCCAGTCCCGATGAAGCTTCTGTTGGGGAGATAGGCCATATACGTCTGATAGTGACCTAGTCAGGTCCAATTCATATTGACCTCAACCTAATGAAACGTCGCTGGCTCCTGCACCTGCCACCTTCATAATCTTGAAAGGTTTGAATCCAGTGTTGCATCTTCCAACAACCTCTATCAGATGATGTTTTGTGGTGAGCCAGGGGATTTTCACTGTCTGGTTTCCAGAAATAGATCACCAAGCCTTTCTTCCTAGACCACCTTAGTCTGGAAGATACACTGAAACCTGTCCACCAGAGTGACTGTGGGAGTTACACAATTCATGTCAACGTGATAAATGGAATGAAGGGCTGGAGTTTAGCTTATCAATCAGGTGACAGCCTGATTTTACCTCCTGGTGGGTGTGACCTTCTCATGTGAACTCTTCATCTCTGCCTGGAGGCAGGATGGATGTACTCTCTCTGCTTCGCCTTTCTGTTAACAAGCCACCTGGAGCCACACTGATAACAGTCAGAGCCTTGGAGATGTGTCCACTCCCATTGCATCCACAGCACTTTCCACCCACCAGCCTGTGATCTTCCTGCATTCGGCATCATTGCATGTGCTACATGAGTCTGAAGAGGAATTCTTGGGCTAAGATTGGGCATATGAGCTAATATCAAACTTATGGACCTGATCCGGATTTGACTGCAATGTTTTATTGATACATAATTAATTCTTGATATAAAATTTTCTCTTACACCTGTGAGGGTCTCTGGATTTGTTTCTTTATTTTTTCTCTTTTTTTTTTTTTCGTGGCATCACGGGCCTGGTGGAGTAGTCTTGCTCCTGGAGAGCTGCTGCTGGATTTGAACTGTCAACCCTGTGGGCCGCAGTCCTGCAAACTACCACTAAGCCACCAGGGCTCAGCGACTGGATTTGTTTCTGTAGACAAGCTGGCCTAACCCAGTGACCCTGTTAGTATTTGAATGAACGATGGCATAGCTTCTGGCATCACAGCAACATGCAAGTCAACGTAGTACAACCATGTGACTGCCTGGTGGTAGACACACTAAATGTGCATGGCCTATAACATGCAAGGGGTTCATGTGCTGGAACACATGGGAAAAGTAGTTCAAGGTGAGAAGAATGCCAAGAATGAGGGCTGCAATTTTAAGCAGAATGGTTGGAGTAAGACTTATTTGGAAGATGACATTTGAGCTATTCCTGAAGGAAATGAAGGACCGTGGGGGTGCAGCTATATGGCAGAGGGCATTGCAAGCTGAAGGAAGAGCCGGGTGACCTTTCTGCTTTTTGGATATCTGGTCCAGCCTGTCACTTTCTCCTCCACTCTGATGTGCTGCACTTCCAAACCACTTGGCTTTCATTCCTGTCAGTGGAGAGCACATGTGTGTGTGCGCGTACACACACACACACACACACACACACACTCTGTCTTCCCTGGCTGTCCAAAGAAAGTGGAAGAGAGGGATGATCTCTGATGTCCAGCATGAACTTCCCTTCAGATGACCCCTAATCTTCTTCAGTCTTCCAACTGGAGACCCAAGAAGACCACTTTCTTTGAGAAGAAACTCAATGAGTAATTGAGGAGCTCAGCAGGATAGCTAAAGGCCTTCCGTGATGGTTTTTCATTGCCTTTCAGGACAAACTGCCCTTGGGTGCAGCCTCCCTGAACCCCAAGTGTGGGCCTCCTTTGTGTGTTCTGCCTCCCTCCGTCCGCCCGTACACCTGCTGCTCTGCCATCTGAGTGGACCAGCTGACCCTTTGTGGATGCATACAGATGCGTGGCGGGCAGTCCTCTCCCTCCTGCTGCCCATCAGCACCAGGCTCTGGACTCCTAGAAGTGAAAGCATTACACTCACATTGCCAGTGCAAAGAATAGCCCCTGGAAATAATTTAAAACAATTATGTGGTTGGGAGAGGGGCTGGGGACTTCATTATTCCTCCTTTTCACATTCTTCAGAGGCAGATTGGTTTTCCTCCTTGCTGAAGATTACTGAAGGGGCTTTCAGAGGTATAATATAATCAGCAAATCAAGCTTCCCTTTAGGCTGCCAGCCTGCACAGGAGTTGATAACGTGAGGGAGGAGGCACTTGTTTGCCTGTTACCCACACCAAGAGGAAAGTCAAGAGGCCCGGATGGCGGGAATCTCTGAGTTAATGCTCTTTGAGCTTCGAGAAGCCCCTGATTTCTAAGTATACAAACTACCAAAAAGGTACTCTAAGAGATGGACTGTAAATACTGGAGAATCTCTGTCATTTAAAATCTCAAAAGTTGACCTGCAGTATCTGAAATATGCGCTTTCTGATCAACTCTACAAGCGGTCTTAGGCTCCATGAGTGTTACCTTGTTCGGGCACTAAGGACCTTTGCTGTGGGCAGAAGGGCTACTTCAGAAGAGCACCGTGCATCTCAGTAAAAGCCCTAATGACTCAGAATGGGAATAGGGCCATCTGTGTCTCTCGAACAATCCTTCACAAAGAGCAGAGAGGAAATGAAAAGCCTATTGGAATGGCTTTGTTATCAGGAGGTGATAACTTGATGTAATCTCAGAAGGAATTCAAAACTATGTCCTGTAACAGAAATGAACCCTGAAGCAGGTTGTTAAAAAAATTCAAAAAAATAAAAATAATAATTAACTTCCCTTATGGGGAGAAAATTGTGGAACTGTAATGTTATGGTCGGTAAATGTATCCATTCACAGCCTGATTATCATCTACTCTCAGGAATAATTGAGGGGTGGGGAGTTCAAAAGGATAGCAAGCAACCAGACTATGGAAAATGGCTCTTCTACTCAACAAAGGAGAATCCTTAGGGCTTATAGGCATGAGTAAATATGCAAGAAAATTAATTTAAGCACTTAAAATTCCTACCTCACTTGTTAGAATTAGAAAATATTGAAGCTGAAGAAGACAGTAAAGATCATATAGCTATAATCTCTTTTTCAGCATTAAAAAAAGACATAGTGCAATAGCTTAGCAAATATCCCAGGTGTGTCTGTATGTCTGTACACACATACATATGCATATATATGTAAATATATATACTCTACTGTGGGCCGAGAATGAAAGACATCATCATAGCAATGGCCATAACTAATGGTCATCTTGAGTCTTTATCTCCCTGGCTCATAAAACTAACAGCTGATCACAAGGATGACTAGTTGAAAGGGCATCAACTGATGCAGTCCAGGGAAATTTAAGCACCAAAAACTTAAGTGCAGTAATGAATTACAAAACAGGGCTCGAAACGCCTCATAACAGCTGTTCTCAACCTGAGGGTCATGACCCCTTTGGGGGTCTTACAATCCTTTTTACAGGGGTTGCCTAAGGCCATATGAAAACACATATTCCCAATGGTCTCAGAAGCTAAGACACTGCTCTTCTATCTGTCTCCAGGTGGGTCTGACCATATAGATAGGCCCACATATGATTACCTGGTGTGAAGACTGGTACCTGTGCTACACCATGCTTCAAGACAAAATTTCATTTATTTGTAATTAGAAATAATTATTTCACAACATATTGTTTTCATCATTAATCACTATTATGATGTTCAATTTGTAACAATGAAAATACATCCTGCATATGAGATATTAACATTATGATTCATAACAGTATCAAAATTACAGTCATGAAGTAGTAACAAAAATAATTTTATGATTGGGGGATCACCACAACATGAAGAGCTGTATTAAAGGATCGTGGCATTAGGAAGGTTGAGAACCACTGCCTTATAATCTACAAATGGAGAAGCAGAAGTTTTAAAAACTTAATAGACATCTTGTATTACCTATCTCATGCTAGTCTTGTAAAAATAAAATTAGATGATCAGCTTACCAGTTATAATTCCAGCATTCTGAATGCATTGTGCCCCTTAAAGCAATGGATTTATACTTCTAGAAGTAAAATGTGTGGTATACATATGGATTTGTTTTTCTAGCATTCTACTCTCAACCATTTCAGTTGTGTTTTAAATCCCCTTTCAATGAAACTTTCAGATATCCCAGACTTACAAATATAGTGCCTACAACTCAAAATAAATTCCCATCACTGGATTGACTGTAATGGAATGGATTTTAATCTGAGGTTTGGGTTCATTTAGAAATGAAAAAATTAAGATCATCCCAGGTAAAATAATTCCTTTCCCTTTGTATTACACACATAATATATCTAGGTCATGGCTATTAAACACAATAGAATCAGATTTGTTTTTCACACTGCAGTTGGTCCTTAGCAATTCAGGAGAGAGGACCCCAACCTTTGTACCATCTTAAAATCTTCTCATAACCTTCACTTCCTCTGCCCCACCCCAGCCCCTGGCATCCCACTACTCATTAAGTTGAAGTAGGTCATCCTTAAAGTCTTTATCCTTATCAACTTCACAATGAGTACGTCAGTCGGTCTTACAGTTTCAGGGAGGCAAAAGTGATGGAAGGAGAGGCAGGAGAGGAAGGCAGACAGTGTAGTTTTACTGAACTACATCATACACTTTTTGCTTTGCCTTCTCTTCTCATTTGTTTTTAAAATTTTTTCTATATGGCACCATGTTAGTCCGGGTAGATTAAAGAAACAAATTCATAAATACGCATATGTATATAAGGGAGAGGTTTATATACAAGAGGAATGGAACATTGAGAAAGCATCCCAACCCAGTGCAGTCCAAGTCCATAAATCTGATATTAGCCCATATGTCTGATCCCAATCCATAAGTCCTCTTCAGACTCATGAAGCACATGCAATGATGCCAAGACACTCACAGGCCAGTGGGTGCAGAGTCCTGTGTATCCAGTGGTGGGTAGATACATCTCACCACTGGCAAAGGTCTTACTGTGGCTTCTTAAGCATCTCAACACTAGTAGGAATCTCTATGTGGTTCTTCCAGCTTCTGAGGTCTGGTTCCATCAGGGTAAGCCCATGTGGCTTCTCCTCCAGGATGGCTTCTCCTCACAGGTAGTCAGCTGTGCATCTTGTCAGTAGCACAACTTCCAAGGGACTGAGCCATAAGTCTCTCACATCTAATGGGGAAATATGGCTATATATATATTATATATACACATATATAATTCATAGGTATATAAATGGATTTTCAGATCTTCTTTGAGCATAGCCCTAATATAAGAATAATTAGTTCTTGTGATATAGCTCTGCTCAGGACCCACCCTCATTAGAAAATCAAATGGTTAAAAAAAAAAGAAAAAGAAATAAAATCAAAATGTTTCCGATTGAAGAAATCAGATGGTGGCAGACTATCAGAAAAGATAGTGGCTGGGTTCTTAAAGTCTTGACTCAAAATGAGCAGCTGTCCAAGTGAGGAGTCAGCCAAGTCCAGGGATTATACAGGTTGTGTAATCCCAGGATTATAAACAATAAAATTCAAACCCAGAGGTGAAAATGGTAACGGGAGCTAAATTCTAAATATCTGGTTTGTGTTAGTCTGGGTAGACTAGAGGAACAAATTTCACAGACACACATATCGCTATAAGGAAAGGGTTTATACACAAAAAGAATGGGACATGGAGAAAGCATCCCAGCCCAGTCCAGTCCAAAGTCCTAAGTCCGATATTAACCCATATGCCTGAAATCAGTCTATAAAGTCTTCTTTCGACTCACAAAGTCACAGGTCAGTGGGTGCAGAATCCCAGTGGTGGTAGGGCACCTTGCCTCCAGGGCTCAGGGTCCATCAACAGCAGAAGCAACTCATCGCTGGCAGAGGTCTCCACCTGGCCACCCCAGCTTCAGAGGTCTGGCTCCATCAGGGCAAAGCTGTGTGGTCTCTCCGCCGACTTCTCCAGCTTCTCCAACGCTACCAGCGTGTCTTGCCTGTGATTCATCGTCTCTGAGACTAACTCCCAACAAGTGGGGGAAATAGCTTCCCATCTTCATGAGGGAACTATCACAAGATTTCCCAGAAGTCTCAGGAGAAAGCCATGCCCACATAGAGGCCTCATTGGCTACTCAATGGCTATCTCCAGATTAACAGGCTAGACTTCACCCCTACATTTCAATCATAAAATTAACATAAGCACATGACTGCCACATGGTTTGTGAAACATCATGGATGATAGTGGAACCCAAAAATCTATTTGTAGTATCCCTACATGGATACTCTCCAGTGAATCCTCATTAATTATACTCTATATCAGACTGGAATGTAACATCTTGTCATTAGCTCTCCCTTTTGAACTATTTTTAATTTATTCTTTTAAAATATATATTTTAAAAGAGCTTGTACAGCTCCCTTTCACAATCCATACATCCATCATGTCAAGCACATTTGTACATACATTTTACCATCATCATTTTTTTTCTCTTTTTAATAAATCATTTTATTGGGGGGCTCATACAACTCCCCTCATGATCAATACATACGTCAATTGTATACATAACACATTTGAACACCTGTTGCCATCATTACCCCCGAAACATCCTCTCCTCACTTAGGCCCCCACCAGCTCCCCATATTTCCTCTCCCTCCTCAAACCCCCACCCCATGAAATCTTAATAATTTATACATTGTTATTACTTTTTCATATCATACTCTGTCCAATATGTCCCTTCACCCACTTTCCCGCTGTCCATACTCCAGAGAGGTCATATATAGATCCCTACAATTGGTTACCCCCTTCCACCCCACCCTCCCTCCACCCTGCCGGTATCACCACACTCACCACTGGTCCCAAAGGGATCATCTGTCCTGAACTCCCCATGTTTCCTGCTCCAGTGTACATCCCCTGGTCTAGCTGGATTTTTCAGGCAGAATTGGGATCATGATAGTGGGTGGGAGGAAGTATTTGAGAACTAGAGGAAAGGTGCATACCTCATTGTTGCCACACTGTACCTTTCAAAACATTTTCTTTCTACTTGAGCCCTTGATATCAGCTTTTTTTCTTCCCTTTCCCACCTACCCTCCCTCATGAACCCTTAATAATTTATAATTATAAATAATTTTACTTATAATATTATAAATTATTATTTCTCCATGCCTTACACTGACTGATGTCTCCCTTCACCCACTTTTCTGTTATATGTCCCCCTGAGAGGGGGGCTATATGTAGATCACTGTGATCAGTGCCCCTCTCTCCCTCACCTTCCCCTTATCCTCCAGGTATTGCTACTGTCATTATTGGTCCTGAGGGGTTTATCTGTCATGGATTCCCTGTCTTTTCAGCTCTTATCTGTACCTGTGTACATGCTCTGGTCAAGCCAGAATTGGAAGGTAGAGTTGGGGTCATGATAGTAGGGGAGAAGAAGCATTAAAAAACTAGAGAGAAAGTTTATGTTTTGTTAGTGTTATACTGCACCCTTACTGGCTAGTTTCTTCCTCATGATCCTTCTGTAAGGGGATGTCCAATTATCCACAGATGTGCTGTGAGCCTTCACTCTGCACTCTCACTCATTCCTATTAATGTGACTTTTCGTTGGCTGATACCTGATCCCATCAAAACCTGATCACACAGGTTGGTGTGCTTCTTCCCTGTGGACTTTATTGTTGTCAGCTAGATGGCCATATGTTTATCTTCAAGCCCCTAAGACCCAGACACTATATTTTTTGATAGCCAGGCACCATCAGCTTTCTTCACCACATTGGCTTATGCACCCATTTTGTCTTCAGCGACTGTGTCAGGAAGGTGAGCATCATGGAATGCCAAGTTATTAGAACAAAGTGTTCTTGCATTGAGGGAGTTCTTGAGTCAACATACAAATGTCCATTTGTTACCTTAATACTTAACGTATTATGTACATATATTTCCCTCTTGTTGTTTGTGGCATCACTGCCCCCTGGTGGGAGGAGGATGCTCAACCTTGCTCCTGGAGAGCTGCTGCTGTATTTGAACCGCCAACCCTATGGGCTGCAGTCCCGCACTCAACCACTATGCCACTGGAACTCAGCCCATTTTCCTATTGTTATAAATAAATATTTTTACATAAGTACATGCTTGTATTCAGACTGCTATAAATGTCCCTTGCCTCCCAGTTCTTGCCTCTCTTTCCTTTTCCTTTTCTCTTGTCCCACTATTATGTCCACCCTTCATTCGGATTTCAGTAATTTTGCCCAGCTAGATTTTCCTTGATCAAGTCCTACAAAGCATCCAATACCCTTCTTCCCATCGATTTTAGATCACTTGTTGTTGCCTTGTCCCAGTGTTGGTTGACACCAACCCCTGCCTCCTCCTATCCTGTGTCCCCTATCCCTCCAGAATCGTTGGTCCCATTGTTTTCTCCTCCAGATTGTTTATCCTGCCTATCTTATCTATATACACATGCAGAGACAATAATAAGCACAAAAACAAAACATCGTAAAACAAAGCAACAAAATAATAACAACAAAAGGAAAGCCTATTAATGGTTCCAGGTCTGTTTGTTGACCTTTTATAAAATATTTTCTGCTTTCTTTGTAACTGAGGTTTTTCTTCATTTTACTGGTCATTGATTCTGGGTCCTTTGAGGTTTTTTGTCTTTGTTTTGTATGTTTTTCTGTACAGACAAGTCAGGGGGGTAAATATGAAGATAGAAACTGAATTAATAGAATCCTGGGGCCACCTCAGAAGGGGAGGGTGGGGGGAAGTCAACAGCAATGGATAAGAAGGAAAAAGATGTTCCCAAGTGATTGTGGTGATGACTGTCTAACCCTTAATATAATTCAACTATCAAATGGTTTGATATGCTAATTATAGCTCAATAAAGCTATTTTAAGTAAAAAAATTTTTTAAAGAATCAGCTTAGAGAGTGGGCAGGGAAGGAATTACAGTCTCAGAAATACAAGAGAACAATTATACCCTGTCCTATCCGGCCACTCTGAGTTGGAATTGACTTAATGGCTTAACTCATATGACTTAGTGAGTCATATGATACCAATCCTTCGACTAATTGCTTTCATCTCAGTGCCAATGAAATAGAAGGACCTATGTCACAAAATAAATGAAAAGCCATCTTCAATAATCGAGGCTTTGCTGCCAGACTGTGTACTTATAAATGGATGTGTGCATTTCACAGCCACATTTGTAAGGGTCAAGTGTATATCCCCCCTTTGCCAGACACACTGATGGTCAGAAACCCCCACACACAGGAAGGGAAAGAGGGATTCGAGTGAGAAGGAGTTGCTAGAAATCAAGCAGAACTCTCCGCTGTCTTGCGATGATCAGGCGTCAGTAGCCCCACTTCATTGATGAGGCGGTCAAGGCTGACTTAGATTCATGTAAGCCACAGGCGGTAGGGCGGAGGCTGGAGATCCCCCGGTAGCTCAGAATAGAGTTCACTCTTCTAAGCAAATGTAGGCCCTCTATCCCTGCACTTTAGGCCCTCACGGTCCAGCTCGTCATACATCATTAATGTGGTCTGATTCATTACACTCAATTTCTCATTACATGAGTGTTCCCCAACACTGCCCTTGTCTCAAGAGACATAGAAAGGGGCATGTGGGTTTTGTGCCACTGAAACAGAGGGCTTTGTGGCCATTAATGGCAGTCTACGGGTGGTAACGCTACAAGAGGCGTGTTCATGTCAGACAATGTGGATAAAGGATCGTGCTCCCAGGGCCTTGACATCACTATGCACAAAAGAGGCTACGTCTACACAGAGCAGAGTCTCTATCATTGACTCTGAGGCGGAAGCTGCGATCTGCATCAGTGCATGAGGAAATAAGCTGGGAGTGATGAAATGCTACTGTCATGAACATATTACACCTTTTAAGCCATGAGAAATTCATTTAATGAATCGATTGAAGTCTGAAATCTAATTAAACCTAAAAGAGGCATCAACCTGGAATGCTAATAAGTTCCCAGTTAAATTGCATACAAGGGAGCTCAGCTGGGCTTGCTTTTAATAATGCATTACCTAAAGCATTTCTGTATTCATTAAAGCTTAACAACAGCATGATATGAATTACTTCCACATTCGACTTCAGATACGAATATCCTCCCATAGCCAGCCTGTATGGCCATAGTCCCTGTCCCAGTCAAGGTGAGTGAGAGGTGGTCCTCTAGGGCTCGGACCAAGGGTTGTAAAAAAGGAAGCTCAAACTTGAGCAGAGAACTATGTGTACATTTTTTCCAGAAAAAAAAATGAAGTTGAACAGATGCTATTCTAATTATGCGTACCATATATTTGAAATTATCAAAATACACAAAACTAATAATGCAGAGGGCCAACCTACTTCCTAGAAACAAAATTCTTTTAGCTCCATTTCAAAATGGAAGCTCCAATTCACATCTTCAGGTAGGCTGGGGCTGCTCTGAGTCCTAAAATACTCAGTTCCCCTTCTGGAGACACTGGAAAAAAGGCAGCCCGTTCCAGAAGCTGTGTTTATATAGTGGGTGGGAGTGGATGGAAGCCAGGGGACATGGAGGGAAGGTTTTTTAAGTTATGTGTAAGCAGCTGTGTTGTGGATAGAAGGTTGAGCTGTGAACGCCCATGGAAAGGCTTGCTGTTCAAGCCCCTTCACCTGTGGGTGCAACCCTATTGAGAAATAAGACTTTCTGTGTAATAAGTAAGGAGACCCACTGGTTCTGTGTGTCAGGCCAAAAGTCCAAACCCAGCAGTCACTCCAAGGGTGAGAGATGAGGCTGTCTGCTCCTGTAAAGACGTACAGCCTCTGACACCCTGTGTAGTCACAAGGAGTTGGAATCAACGCTATCGCTGTGGTTGGTATATGTTCACAAGAATATAAGTGAATAGGATGTGTCCTAACCCTAATCACTTCTGAGTTATAAAAAAGGTAGGGCAGACACAGACACACGCAGGTGGGCAGAGATATAACTGGTCGACACAGCTGCATTCACAGCTTCTATGGGGATTCCCTGGTTCACAGAGGTGGCACCCTCCCCTCTTTGTTCAGAACCCTTAAAGTCAAGGAGCACAGCCAAAGTCCACACGGGCTCTACCACACTGATGAGATCTCTACTCAAAACCACGGAGGAGCTAGAAGTGTCTCAGCTCTACTGACAGGACGAGGTGATCAAAATCTTAAGAGAAATAGAGAGACCCTATGTCAGTTGCTAAAGATTGAACCAAAGGCAAAATTCTGGCAGATGGTCTTGTTTATAACTTCTGAGACATGAAATATGCCATCAGACGGAAAGCAGAACACAGAAAACTTACTGTACAAAACTAGTCCTTCAGGTTTGCCTATGGGTCGATCTTACTGGAGATTGGGAGTGAGAGGAGCTCATAACTCTTAAGGTGAAATACAACCTCCTTCAAAGACACCACGTAGCAGGCCACTGTGGTGCATGCTCGCTTGAGAAATCCCAGGGAAGAAAGATGTCAGTGCTATATTTTTGCAAAAAAAGCAAACACAGCAACCATGGACTCTAACAGCAAAATATAAGGAATTTGAGAAATATATTGCTACAGTAATTACTGATACCAATTAAGTCCACTGTCAACTAGACAGTAGTACTATTAAGTGCAGATTTATGTTTCAATGGCAATGTGTCATATTT
The DNA here is from genome assembly GCA_004026705.1 of Nesogale talazaci. Taxonomy (NCBI): domain Eukaryota; kingdom Metazoa; phylum Chordata; class Mammalia; order Afrosoricida; family Tenrecidae; genus Nesogale; species Nesogale talazaci. The sequence goes on from PVJH01012410.1 coordinate 32,330, forward strand.
GGATTTGGGAGGCTGCCACCACCAAGTCTCTGAGAGTCCATTTTCCTCTGTCCCTCGCTCCCTGCTCCCGCTGAAGAATCGCTGCAGTAATGAAACAGTGAGCAGCCTTGCTGGACTGCCACTAACTCACTTACTAATCACAACCCAGTTGGCACTTGTTGGAAGCTCATGATGTATGTTTTAATTAACTTCTTAGCAAATTCTCTATGCTCTATGGCTAACAACATTTCAAGGAAACATAATGACTATGTTTATCTATAATCTTTCCCAAATGAAGGCCATTCCCAAAGCTCTGTTTTCCAATCATCTAGTGAGTCAGGGTCCCTATGGGAACCATATCCCACCCTGCAGTGGGCATCAGGAAGCTCAAAGGAGGGTTGTTTGCAAGACACAGTCAATGGGCAGGAGAGGTTGAGCGTTCCTTCCTTGAGAACATAGTCACTTACCTTTCAGATACTCTCTGATGATGAAATAGGTTATGTGCAAACTATGTGTTAGTGTTAGTGTTAGTTAGTGTTAGTCAGCAGTTCGAACCCACCAACTGCTCCAGGAGAGATTATTGAAGCTGCCTGATCGCATGAAGAGTTACCATGTCAGAAGTCCACAGGGGCCATTCTACTTTGTCCTATCAAGTCACTATGGGTCAAACTCAACTTGAGGCAGTGCGTGTGGTGTGGGTTTTTGGGGGGCTGGGGTGGAGGAGAGGTTGAATTTAGGGGTTCTTAACCAAGAGAAGCAATTATAGGAGAACAGTGGGAAGAAAGGAGAAAAGAGAATGCCACAGGTAGGAAATTGAAATGGAAGACAAAAGGCATCCCATGAACAACTAATTTTTGCTAAGTTGCTGTAACTCTCTAAGAGTAGCCTTCCTCTGGCTTTGTTGTCTCTAAGATTGGCTTCTTGGGTTCTTAATTTTCTCCACCAAAGGCCAGGCCTTCAAGACCCTCCCGTGGCCCAGTTTATCCTCCAAATCTCTAGGCCCTCCGTGGTTCCATCTTCTGGGAAAGTCAACAAAGGCTCCCTATCAGGTTCTTCTGGGCCCAACTCCCTGGGGCCCTCATAGATGCATGATACCGAATGTGCAAACATATGTACAGTTACCCATGTTCACCATCTACATGGTCTGTGGAGTCATGGCACACCAGGAAGGCAGGGTCCTGAGGTGTGATTCAGCCTACCTCTGGTCTAATCTTAATGTGCAGTACAATGTTGTAGCAAGATCCTTTTAAAAGGCAGCTTCTAGTTCAGCAGATCAAGGGCAGAACCCTAGATCTTGGGCTTCTGGCAAGCTCCTAGAGCACACATGTGTTCATCCCAACACATGTCAGGTAGCAAGGACCTAAGGCAAGTATACATCTCTTTGAAATGCACATTTGCTCTACTAAAGAAAAATACCAAATATAAGTTAAGTACATTCTTATACCCTACACTCTAAAAAGTTCAGCGAGTTAGACCCAGGGACAACATGACCATGTCGGAGGGTTAAAGTACATGAATGTACAAAGTGTTATGGAAGCAAAAGGAATAAGCACCACATCTTCCTGGGTAGGGGGTACTGTTTCAAGGTCTTCTTACTAAGCTTATACAAGTATTCCAACCATGTCTGACTAGTCCCCCTTCCTCAGGCTAGCCCCTTCATTCCTTTCACAAGCTGCTAAGCCGTTGGTGCTGGTTTTGTAGCTCTGCCAGCTCAGCCTCCTCAGCCTTCCTTCTGTCCAGCAAAATCCCCATTTCTTCTTCCAGACAGGCCTAACTTCAGTGTCACTTTCCCTGTCAAACTAAATCATTCTTGCCAAGTCCAATAGAAAGGGAATTGTTCTTAGCCCTATAGGTTAATATGGTTTAACATTCTTAACAAAATATGAGGTGTTCATCTTGTCACTAGATAACTCATTGGAAAATATCAGAGTTTCTGTTTTACCAAGAGAAAAGTCTTCTAAAGTGGACTCCAGGCAAATAAATCAGAAAAGAAAGTGTAGCTAAGTCTGCAGGAGCAACACAAGACCAACTGTGGTTGAGTTGATGCCAATTCCCGGTGATCCTATAGGACAGGGTAGAATTGCCCCCTGTGCATTTCCATGACTAATACTTTACAGGAAAATAAAGGCCCATCTTTCTCCGACTGGTTCAGAACTGCTGGTCTTGCAGTTAGAAGTCCAACACATAACCACTACGCCACTCTGGCTCTTTGCAGAAAGTTAAAATAGTCTAAACTCTCAGGCTTCACAAATGGATGACACTGAATATTTTTGCTTTTCTTCTTGGTATTATAAGAAAAAGAAGTCTATCCCTCTCCTGAATACATTTCATCTATGAGAAAAATGCATTTATGCATCAAAAAGACTCCCGCCTTCAGATTGCTCTTTGGCACACTTCAATGGGAGAATCTCGGGTCAAACTCTAAGCAGAGAAGCTCTTTTCAGGACTTTTACTTTTTCAGGACTGTGTTTGACCACCCACCAATGGTCTGGAGAAATGATCAAAAATGAAGTACAAAGTGGAAAAACAAACAAAAATGGAGGGAGGGGGGAAACAGATCCAAGCTCTGAGATGATAAACACCCTAACACACATCTAACTCCAGTCCAAAAGAAGAAATGAGAGGTTAAAGTACAAAATAAGGGGACTTCAAAAAGTTCATGGAAAAATGGAACTGAAAAACGCTGGAAATTTTCCATGAAAATTTTGAAGCACCCTTGTATTTGAAGAACTAATATTGAAGAATGTCCAATGTTAATGAAAGAAAATAAACCACAGACCCAAGAAGTTCAGATAAGTTCAAACAGAATAGACAGAAAGAAAATGCACTGAGCACATGCAATAAAACAAAGAGACACATGTTGAAGATAACTAGGCTGGAGGAGAGGAAAGGGGAGAAAAACATCATATAGAGAGAAATGAAAGACTTCTTGCTGGAAAAAACAAATTTTTTTTAAAAATGGGGTGACATCTTTAAGAATCTTTAGTATAGTAAAAGGAAAAGCAAAATCATTAATCTAGAATTCTTGATCTCAGAGATTCTTTATCCAGGTTAAGGAACGTACTAGGTTTTATTTTTATCTTGATATTATTATTTTCTTCTCTTTGGTTTGGGTCTTCACTGTTTTCATTAGGTTTCCTAGTTTACGGACATAGAAGGAGTGGGTGTGCAGAGACCATAACTGATACAATGATTTGTCAGAAATAAGGGGTGGGGGGAGGAGAACTGGGAAACAAAAAATGAATGTGGGAGGAAGGAGAGAACATTAGAACTGATTATGACGATGTATATACAACTCTTTTGAAAAGTGATTTAACTAAAGAAATGTATGGTTTTTGAATATTATAACAAGGAAACTCCTTTTTAAAAAGAAAGCAAAACTGCCCTTTGGTTATCATGGGTGCAGGAGGAGGAAGCATGTCTATGGGACACTGAGTGTACGTCAGTGTGGTGGGAAAACTTGGGCAAGGACACCCAGGATGGTAGCAAACATGCAGAGTGTAAGTAGGACACTGAGATATCCACACAGACATGGTTGAATTGGAGAATGTTTTGTTGTGCATAATTTTGCCATAATAGAAAAAAAATTATCATATGAGTAACAATGAGTGCAAGGAAGAAGAAAATGTTCTAAAATTGACTGTGAGCAATGATTGTACAACTCTTCTTGATTTGATTGAACTAGGTAGTTGTATGATATGTGGATGAAGTGCCAATTAAACTTAAAAATTAGAGAAAGAAAAAATATATTCAGAAGCCTCACTCTCACTCTCTGGAAACTGGATTATTCTAGATGCAATAAGATTAAAATTTAACACCTCATCATTTGATCTCCCTATTGAACCCTTTTTAATTCACTCTAGTTTTTAATATGTTGTATTTTAATCTTGATTGAGGTCTTTCTTGTTTTGTTTTGCTGTTGTTGGATTTGGGGAGGTTTTATGCTTCTTCTGTGTATGAAATCCAAGGTAGGTAAACCTATAGAGATAAATAACTGGACTAATGGTTTCCTAGGAGTATGAGGGGGAGGCTGGGGGAAATGGGGAGCTAATAACAATGAGTACAAGAAAATGTTCTGAAACTGTGGTTACACAACTATTTCTAATATGACAACTATGGAATTGTATGATATGAATTATGTCAATAAAATTGCTTTTAAAAAAAAAGAAAGGAATTCAGGTAGAATGAAGCAGGGCATCAGAAGGGACATTTAGATTTAGAAAAGCCAATGAAGAGAAGTGGAGGAGTTGTCTTCTTATTCTTTCCTGTCTAATCAACATATCTCCCTATGGAACTCAAACAGTGAATCCTTAATACACAAAATACTGAGTCAAAGCTGTCCACATTTGAAAGGCACACAGAACCTAACTAAGAAGGGTGCCATTGGAGTGGGAGCCCAGGGAGGGCACCAACTGCAATGTAAGAAGCAAAAAACATGGCAAATGGTGGCACTTTATATCACTGATAGATACAATTAGCATGACTGGTTAACTGCTGGTAATAAGTAACTCAATCTTCCTTGCTGTCATTTTCAGGAGTGGGCTGGGGGAAGGGCTAAGTATCAGATCATTATTTCCCAAAGGAAATATCTGTTTGCTGAGCACCTACTGTGTTCCAGGCACAAAGCTAGAGTATGGAGACTCTCTGGAGGATAGTCTGCTGAGACTATAAAGAAAAAACACAGACACGAAAAGTTTCAGGCGCTTGTGGATCCCAGGATGAGGAAGACCTGCCTTGTTTAAAATAAATTTCAGATGGAATAAAGAACACCTTTTTCAATGTATTACCCAAAGTGAAATATATTCAGGAAAAGAAAGAGATGTGCATACAAAAGCAAAATTGATATATCAAAATTCTCTGAACATTTAAGACTGAATCAATCCTTGAATCTAGGGTGTGGCAAAGACCACCACCAGTTTGCTGAAGGAAGGACCTTAAATAGAAACAGTGGGACATCCAGTGAAGTGAAAAGTGGCAGAGAGAAGGCAATTTTCTGTCCTCGTTGGCAAAGAGAACTTAACCCAGTGTGAGGTGAGGAGGGAGAAGGAAGAGTAGGTAGACAGTCATCAAGGGAACACAGAAGGAGACGCAGGGAGAGGAAACGAAAGTCCACTTTCTTTGTCGACATTAAGTAAAGCCCTGTCCGCATCCACCTGGCAGCTTTCATGGACTGCTACAAAGTGAGGAATGTACCATATGACAAAAACACCCATGTGGCCCGACATCACGCCCTAATCTGTTATTCTGGTTTACAGCGGTGACTCAGTTAGTGCACACAGGCCAACCCCCTTGCCCTCCGTAATCCAAAGCCCAATATCTTCCTATACCTCTCCACTTTGCACAGTCATCTCTCTCTCAGCTGGTCTCTAAATTCCAGATCCTGTAGGAAACCCTCACAATCCCAACCACACCGAGAGAATTTGGTTTGGTGCCATTTAACGAGAGACGGACGGGAAAGTGTCATAATGAAGAACATAGACTCTGGAACCAGAGGCCTGGATTCAAACCCCAGCGCCAGCACCTGTTACCAGTGTGGTATAAGGAGAGCTACCCAACCTCTCTATGTCTCAGTGTCCGCGTCTGTAAAGCGGGGATCATAATACTACTTCACGGGGACTTTTGAGGATGAAATTGCTTCCAAGAATGCAGAATCCAGAAGTATGAGCAGAACACTGAAAATGTTTGCTGCTATAATTGGGGCTGTTGTTTAGCTGTGCTGGTGGTTACTGCTGCTACCATTACTCCCCCTAATGCTAATCCTACTCCCCTATTCCGACACTACTACTACTACCATGACTTCACTACTTTGTTTAGTATTGGGAGCTGACAGACTCAGCTCCAACTCTAAGTTCACGTGCAACAGAAACAGTTGCCTCGTCGTGCCCCACGGTGATGTTGAGAGTTAGGATTTAGAAGGTTACAGATAGCCTCCAGTCCTGCCTCTTCCATTACAATATGTAAGGGAGGCTGCCTTCAGTATCTCCTTCAGAGAAGTGATACTTCCAAAGACAAGCATATGTCAAATTCTTCTATCATATTAAAGCCTGAACTGAATCTCTCTCCTCCTTTTAAGTTCACAACTCTCTCCCTCATCCGATAGAGAGGGCGTGCCACATGTCTGATAAAAATAATGATAGTAATTAGACTCACTCTCCAGGAAATTGCAGGTAGACACAATATTTTGACAAGCCGTCTACTGAGAGTCATGGTTAAACCCGGGGAAAGCAGAAGGTGGAATAGCAACAGTGGTCAAGGCAGTGCACTTAGAGAGAAATAGGTCATACCATAAACTACAGAGCAGTGGTCTCAACCTTCCTCATGCCGCAACCCTTTAATAGTTCCTCATGTGGTGGTGACCCTCCAACCATAGAATTATTTTCATTGCTACTTCATCACTGTCATGAATCGGGCAACCTCTGTGAAAGGCCTGTGCAACCTCCAAAGGGGTCGGGTCCCACAGGTTGAGAACCACTTCTATAGAGGGAAACTGACTCGCTGTCAGAACAAAATAGCTGAAAAGAGTAGTGTGCCAGAGTGGATCAGGGAGCCAGTGGAGGGACCTGATGGTTGGCCCCAATCCCAACAGCATGGACAGCTGCTTCTCACCCCAGAAGAATTACTTTAGAAGACAGCACTGAAGCTGCAGCTCACAGAGAGAGCTCTGATCAGAGTGCACAGGAACAGATGACGGGAGAAGAAGAGAGAGTGGAGTGCACCTGGCCCACCAACCCTGGAGGTTGATGCCCCTGCTCAGAAAAGTCATTGCACAGAGGATCATATGGCTGACCCCACTATGACACATGAAGTCCTTCTCTGAACCATGGCCCTACAGGGGACAATATTGGAGACACAGTGGTGGGATTGGCCCAATCTGACCACACCACACCAAGGCAAAACAAGGGCATTCAGCAGAGCAGGGTGGGGAGCAGACCAGGGTGGTCCCTAGGGAGTGCAGAGGATAGGCTTTGGGGCCAGGCTGTGGCACCCCAGCAGACTCAACTGGAGGACACTCTTAGAGGTAGCAAACAGACCTTGAACTATTCATAGATTTCTCTCTTTTTTCCATTATTTTTCTTTTTTATTTATTCTTAATTTTTTGTTGGTCATTGGTTTTTTTGTTGTTGTCATCATGTTGTTTTCTTTTGTCACTTCGCCTTGCTATACCTTGTTTTTTTGTACACATTATCTCTACAGGTCTATCTAGATAAGACAGGCTGGATGAACAGTTTGGAGAAGAAAACAACAGGACTGATGGTTCCGAGAAGACATGGGAGAAGGGGAGATGGGGGAAAGGAGGTGGTGGTGACCAACCCAGGGATAAGGGAACAGCCAGTGATCCAAAATCAGGGGTGGGGAGGGTCTGAGAGGCCTCATAGGGATTGAACAAGGGCAATGTGTCCAAGAAAAATTACTGAAACCCAAATGAAGGCTGAACATGAAAGTCGGACAAGAGGAAAGTAAAAAGAAATAGAGGAAAAAACTAGAAGGCAAAAGGCATTTATCGAGGTCTAAATACTGGCATGTAATATGTAAATATATTATATATGATTATGGGGAAATAGATCTATTTATAGGTTTAGTATTAAGGTAGCAGATGGACATTGGACCTCCACTCAGGTACTTCCTAAATGCAAGAACACTTTGTTCTATTAAAGTGGCATTCTATGATGCTCACATTCCCGACACAGTCACTGAAGACAAAAGTGTGCATAAGCAAATGTGTTTAAGAAAGCTGATGGTATACAGCTATCAAAAGATATAGCACATGGAGTCTTAAAGGCTTGAACATAAACAGGTGGTCATTTAGCTCAGAAGCAACAAAGTCCACATGGAAGAATCACACCAGCTTGTGTGACCACCAAGTGTCAAAGGGATCAGGTATCAGACATCAAAGAACAAAAAATTATATCATTGTAAATGATGGGAAGTGCAAAGTCCATCTGTAGGTAATGGGCCACCCCATTACAGAAGGATCACAGGGAGGAGGCGAGAGAGTCAGGGTACACTGTAGCAATGCTGAAACACACAACTTTGCTCTAGCTCTTAAATACCCCACCACCATCCCCTGTGCATTATCAAGATCCCAATTCTACCTCACAAATCCGTCTAGAACAGAGGATGTAAACTGGTACAGATAGAAACCAGAAACATGAGAAATCCAGGACAGATAATTCCTTCAGGACCATTCGTGAGAGTGGCAATACTAGGAGCATGGAAGGAAGGTGAGGTAGGAAGGGGGAACCAATTATAAGAATCTACATATAACCTCCTCTCTGGGGGACAGACAACAGGGAAGAGGGTGAAGAAAGATGTCAGTAAGTGTAAGATATGACAAAATAATAATAATTTATAAATCATCACGGGTTCATGAGGGAGAAAGTGCAGGGAGGGAGGGAAAAATGAGGAGTTGATACCGAGGACTTAAGTAGAAACAAATGTTTTCAGAATAAGGAGGACAACAAATGTACAAATGTGTTTGATATAGGATGGATGGACATATAGATTGTGATGAGTTGTGTGAGCCCCCAGTAAAATGATTTTTTTAAAAAAAAGAAGAGCTTGAGCAAAAACACAATTATCAACATTTCAGAGCATAGATTTCCCTAGGACCCACTAAAAGTTGGGCACTGAGGAAGGGATTGGAGCTACAATGTTAAGCAAGACACAATCACTAACTTCAAAAACCTTAGCATCTGGTGACAGTGAGGGCAAAGAAGATAATTACTGTAGTGTGACAGTTACCATGAAAATAAAGAATGCTTTATACATGTGGGCTCTCTGAGGTTTCTTGATAGACAAGGGGTGGAGCTAAGATTCAAACCCAGGCAGTCTGGCTTCAGATGCTGTGCTCTCAAACTATGCTTTGGTGACCAAAGACAGTATGGACAACCTGCCTTTGAAAGTGCCCCTGAAGACTCTCCAAGTCTTCCAGGCAAGAATTGGCTCAGTAGTACATGAACTGGAGAGACCTTCCGTGCACTGGTCCCGACTATCTTTTTTTTTTTTTGGGGGGGGGGGGGGGGGGGAGGAGCATCACTGCCCTCTGGTGGTTGTGGGAGCTACCCAGAGCTGCTCCTGAGAACCACCGCTGGATTTGAACCACCAAGCCTGCAGGCCAAGTCCTGCACTCAACATTTATGCCATTGGGGCTCAGCCCCCGACTATCTTTGAGATAAAAATAAACCCAGAAGCAATAGGTAATGATGATTCATATTTGCCCCAATTTGATATTCTCTTACCACCTTGATGTTTGGAAGTCTTTGTTTGAAAGAAAAGATACAGAGATTTTAAAATATGAATGTTAGGAGAGGCAAGCACAATCTCTCAGTCTATTGAGAAGGGACCAGGAGAATTGACTAAGAAAAGTCCCTAAAAATGTGAGTGATGAAAAACATCAAGCAGCGAGAAGCATTGCCAGTGCTGCAATACCTAATCAGAGCAGATGAGGGCAAATGAGTACAGAGTTCAGGATGCTCATGGTTTCCATTTGAAAGCCCTGCCTTTGGTAGGTTATCACCCACCCCTACTGACCTCTACCTCCTTCAAACATCCACCCGACCGTACCTTTCCTTTCTGAAATTAAAAGAGTCAAGCAAAGAAATAAGAGGTGCAGAGTATACTTTCAAAAGTGTCATTGTGATGATTAGCTACCATGTTGGAGTCTACAGTGTGCCTGTTCCTCTGATCTAATCCAACATCCTTAACAGCCCAAGAAGTAAGAACCACAGTACTCACCGCTGTTGAGTGGATTCCGATGCAGTGACCCTATATGCCATCTGCGAAACTGCAAATCTTCACGGAAGCACACGACTTGTGTAATCAGCATGGGACCACATCAGACCTCCTCTGGCTTCCCGATAGCCATGAGGTAGAGGTCAGACATGCCTCCTCCCTCCATTCTCCTTTTCCTTATTCTGACACTAGCCTGCCTTCCTTGTCCCTATACCTCACCTCTGGCTTCCATAATTCATTGCAGTAACCCTATATAACTCACAGGGAATGCTCACGATTTGGGAGCATTCTAAGTCAACCTAACAGGACGCCACAAGTTAGGATCAGACAACATAAAGGATACAGTCATTGTTCTGCAGCAACACCTCTCTCCTCCTCTGTTCTGTGGGCCAGGAAGCCAGCCCACTGCCCTGCCTCACCATCTCACAGTCTCAGTATGACACTTCACTTCTGTCTCTTGGCCTCTGGTGCCTCTGGTCCCAGCTTCTGTCACTTCAGACAACAGACAGAAATCTCAAATGTGCTACAGCAGAGGCTGTTCTTCCAAGGTCCTGGAATTTATAAGTTTCTGCAGAGGTATCTCATTCAGACAGCTAGGGCAGTGGCCAATCTCCTCTTCTCAATGTTACAGGTACCCCATTTGCATAGGCTGACCCAATCATTTGGTAGAAGATACACAAGAATAGAAGAGCCATATTAAGAAATTTCATGCCACCTGTGGTAGTCACATAATCTGTTGTCAATTCGAAACTTACAAGTGAAGAGGTGGGGCTTAGCCTGGCAATCAGGTTGCAGCTTAATGACCTCATTTGGAAGTACAAAGGAGATAAATAGCTCATTGGAGGCGGGACACATAATCACTCTCTGGGAGACATTGCAGCTGACAAGCTACATGGGGCTACACTAGTGTCCTGAACGAAAGGAGTCACATGGAGACCCCTTGCAGCACTGAGATGCTTACACCACCACTGGACCCACAAGACGTTCCACCCACTGGCTGGTGAGCTTGCTGCATTCAGTGAAATTGCATGTGTTTCATGAATCTGAAGATGACTTGTATATCACTGGTTCTGTGTTCCTAGAGATCAAGAAGGTATGCCCTATCTCTTAATGTTCTGACCTGAAGTTCTGAGCTGCTCGAGAGCCTTCACTCCCCAGGCCACTGCTTCCCCAGGCCAGGCCATCTATCTGCCTAGCCTGCCAGTCACCTACGACTTTGCTTGCTCTTCAACAAACATCTAGCAACAAGAAGATGAGATACTGCCCCTTTCTGAGGGCTCACTATATGCCAAACTAAGTTTCATATGACCCTATGAAATAAGTACTATTATCATCCCCATTTTAGAGATGAGAACACTATCCCAAACTATTTTAGTTCTCCAAAGTCTCACAGCTAGTAAGTAACAAGCTCATACACACTAGGCTGCCTTAAAAATGGATAAAGTCTGATTAACAGCACCTGTCCTAATGTTTCTCCTTTATAGTCTCCTTAGTCTCCCCCTGCCCCATTCTCCAACCCACAGTGCTTCTTGGTGTGCTGCACATGTCACCAGGGCTACTCCTGCTACCCTGCCTCACAACTGGAGGCTGAGTGTGATTCAAAGCCAACAGGTGAGACAGTTGGTTTGTATCAGCTAGCATATGTGTGGACTACCTGTCCACAAAGAGACCTACCTTACCTTTGTTATCAGCCTAACTGCCCAGGTAATTGATGCCTACATGCAAAAAGGAACTCAATCCCCTCTGCATTCCAGCCCAAATATGCCCCCACTTGGTGAGAGATAGCAGTCACTACCAGGGTCCCTATCTCTCTGGGAACAGCAGCGATGCATGAGTTTGCCTGGAAAGACCTGAGAGCATCATAACTTAAGCAGTGTGAAGGGCAAACCAGGTAAGATTCCTGAGATAGTTTAAATCAACCCACAGCTCACTGGCTACCATGGGAAATTTTAGCATTTTGCATATGTTGCTTCCATAGCTGGAAACGAAATCAGGAAACATGATCATCAGATTTCTAATCTGGAACTTCAGACATACAATGTCATCTTTAATGACTCCTGGCAGAAGAGGCTCATTACAAAACTCACTTTCCCTAAAGTAAAACACAGGACTTCAGAATTAAGCAGAAAATGCTCGATATTTCAGTCCTTAAGACACAGAAAAACCATTCAAGCATGAATACTCATATTCCTTGGGGTCTTGTTATGCTGGCAAATATTTGAGCAGTCACTGTATGAAAGAAAAGAGACTATGAGGGAAATAAAATAAACAGATCCATTAGGTCTAAACTTACAGGTTTGGGCCTCAGGTGAATAGCAATTTTTCAGGGTCAATTGAAGCTGTCATTTCAAGAATATATACCTGTGTGGATGGCCAAATTCATCTTTTCTATGATATATAACTGAGGGTCCCTTGACACAGTAGGTTGCTGGGCTTCAAATCTTGCCTTATTGCTAAATGAATTGAAAGATGGAGCCATCAGTCCACCCACTTGCCAGATTCCCTTTAAAATGGAAAGCTATAATGTTCACCTTTCATTTTCCATTCTAAATCTCATTCAGGGTGAATTTTCTAGAATTTGTGGTAGTCAATCAATTTCTAAAGATAGTTTCAAAGTCTATTCCTTCCATTTTGCCCTTTGAGTCACTGAATGAATGAACACCGTAGGCCCATGAAGTAATTTCCACTATCAGCTCCTACCTCTAAACCAGTTGCTGTAAGTCAATTCTGACTCATGATATACTCATCACAAGTATATAATCATCATTTTCCAGAACTTTCTTCTCCAGAAGTAGATTGGAGTCTCCATCCTTGGGCTCATCAACTCAAGAGAAATGCATTTAGACTCAGACTAAGCTCTTCTCAGACACATCTGGGGAGAGAAAGGAATTCTCTTTCTGAAGCAAGGCCTCAGTCCATGGCTTAGAGATAAAGTCAAATGTAAAGAGAAACTCAAAACCTATTGTTTCTTGCTATGCATTATTATAGCAGAAAACTTAGAGAACAGACACCAGGAACAGAGTCAAAATCAAGCCACCAGACCAAATGTGAATGTGGTGAACTTCCTCATACAGACCAAGGAGAATCAGCATACAGCACATAGGATATAACCTAAAGTGTTTCTCTCTCTTAAATCAAGAAACTATGCTTAAAAACAAACAAACAAACAAAAAACTACTCTGATGAGCCTTAAATTGGACCATTTAGCTTAAAGAGTTTATCTCCCTTCCTAAATTTAACCACTGCACATGAAATGGCCATTATGTATAAGGAATGAAGAATCAGAGGCTTCTAAGCTGAATTGGAAAACCAGTAAACCCTTCAATAAACTTCAATAAAACATAGGTGTAAAAGATCAAGCCTATACCTGCCGTTCACCCTCAAGGAAGTCAGAGTAAGAATTTAAGCCTCTCCTAAGTAAGACCTTGCTGTGATTTTGTCACATGTCCATGTATAAACCACCCTTTAGAAGCACATCATTTTAAGAGGTCTCTTCAGAAGTTCATCCTCAGAGTGAAAGTTCATGACTAATCTCTCACTTACATTTGCCTTAAAACTTTAACTGAGAGGAAAGAGAAGGTCTAGATCTAATCAATGACAGTAGTCTTGACAGACATGGGGGATCCTCCTCGGTGGTATATATATACATATGTATATATCATATAAATGTTGTGGAAAAATAGATAAAATAAATAAAGTACAAGAAGACAGCCATCTAAATATAAAAGTCAGTTGGCTGTCTACACTGCCTCCAAAAACAATCAATGGCTTGGTAATTATGGACCAGGAGCCAGAAGGCCTGTCTGGGAGTCACGAATTTTTATAAAGCCTGATGACACTGGAGAAGCCCTGTTAGGGGGAGATGCTTCCCAAGAAAGCTATTAATCAAACGTTGGCCTAGAAGAGCGAGAGCATGCTGTGCTAATAGGAAACACTGGTGACACCTTCCTAAATCCTGAGTCCAGACTCATTTAGTCAATGGTTCTTATGAGCAGGTCAAAGGTCCACAGTCTTCTAGCCAAGACTAGACGAAAACAAGACCACTCCTTGACCGCCTAGGTTGATAATACCTCCTTGTCAGCATTCTTAAAACTTGCCATTAAAACAGGATAATCTCTGGTGTTCAATGAAGTAATTCAGGTAAATCAAAGCAATGACTTGGCAGTCCTTTTAATAACCATATGGGATTTGGGGCTTCAAGAAATACACCTGAACAGATGTAAGCATGAGTTTAAATAAGGCTTCAATTCCACATCAATAGGTTAACAGGAAGCACCAGGATGCTGAGTGTTATCACTACTGTTGTAATAGCAATGTTTGTTGGTGGTTCTCCTTGTGTCAGAACACCTCTGATTATGATGACCTTTAGAATAACAGAACTAAACGTTACTCAGTCGTTGTGCCACATCTGTGATCGTTCGTATGCTTGAACCCATTTGTGGGGGTTAGATGTTGTGTCAGCTTATCACACATATGGATGGAGTACAATCTATCAATCAGTCTAATGATGTCTCATTGACAGTGTGGCTCATTGATAAGAGACCCAGTGGGGAACTGGTTCTCGCTCTCTTTCCCCTCTACTTCCTTGGCTCCTGTACGTAGCATTAGGTGTTGTTGGTGCCCTGCCATATTCCTGCAGACCTTGGATCCAGGCAAATCTGCACCCAATGACCTGGGATCTCCCAGCTTCCCCCTGCTTCATTGACAGGCGGCTGTGAGAGTCCAGAGGAACCTCCAATATGCACTAACATTGGACCCATGAGGAACCAGATGTTCTTAAGCTTAATTGGCACACCATAAAACCCTTCAAGAAACTTCAATAAAACATAGGTGTGAAAGGTCAAGCCTATACCCACCATTCACCCATGGACTTGAATTGGACTATGCTGTACCACTTCTTGGTTTAAATTTATTTTTTTATATAAAGTCCATGAGTATATATACATGTCACTAACTTTATTTCTCTAGAAAATTTAACCTAACACACCATTTTTTGTGGCTAATGTTTCAATCCATCTCACTGAAGGGTTCCCTTATCTTGGTTGATCCTTTACTTTACTAAACACAATGTCCTCTTCCAGCAACTAGAGATTTTTGATGATGTGTCTTAAGTGAGCAAGATGAACGTTCATGATCTTTCCTTCTCGTGGTCACTCTGGTTTGATAGCTTCAAAGACTGACTTATTTGTTATTCTGGCGACCCAGGATATAGAGCATATTCTTCAGCAACGCTACGATTCAAAGGCAGCTAATTCTTCTTGTTTTTTCCTTTTGGCATTGCCCAACTTTAGGTGCATATCGGATGACTGAAAAGTCTACAAATGACCATCACTTGAGCACGTTAAGGCAGCTAATTCTTCTTGTTTTTTCCTTTTGGCATTGCCCAACTTTAGGTGCATATCGGATGACTGAAAAGTCTACAAATGACCATCACTTGAGCACGTTAAGTGCTAAGGTCATGAGCAAATGAGCCATCAAAATAAGAGTATTGTTTTTAAGAGCTTTAAAGGGATCTTTTGCTACAAATTTACCGGGGGGGGGGGTGTCATTTTATTTCTTGACTGCTGCTTCCTTGGACAAAGAGCAAGCAACATTAAAGACAACAATATGCACCCCATTCATCCCTGATATAAGTCTTTGTCTTCTGACCACTGAGATGAACTAGATGATGGAATGAGTCCCCGGTGGACTCAGTATGGTCATTCTTAGCAGGGCGAGCACTGGAACGAAGTCAAGAAAGTACCTAGAGTACACAACTAAAAAGTAAGCACTGACTCTCAGGGCCACGCAAGTGACTAGCTTGAGGGACTCATATTGGGTCTGCGATTGCAAAGCAAACCTGTCACTTGGTACATACTGGGAATGAGGAGGGAGACACCCCAACAGCAGGCAGGCCCACCTGCAGAACAACTTTCGGAAATGCAGAGGGACTGAGGGAATCCTTTTGAACTAAGACTCTAGGCCAACCATAAGTTTATGGGACAAATAACAAGCCGTCAGGAGGGGGACTTGCTGACCTCTGTGCAGCAAGTAGCTGACTAACTCTTGGTAAGCGCTAACACTTGTACACATGCTCACTTACTCTTCCCAACTACACTCTGTAAGCAGCAAGGGTGGTGTGATTGTTCCTATTTAAGAGATCAGAAAACTGCCGCTGATGTTGGTTAAGTTGCCTATGTCCTGATACTTTACAAATGGTAATGCTGGCAAATGTTATCAACCCATCAGTTTCATTGGATTTATTTTGAATCTATCACTCCGTGTATATGAGGGGGTTCAAGAAGTGTGTGGGAAAATGCCATTGTTTTCTCATTCCATTTCTTCGCATGCACTGTTGAAACCCTGCCTCAATGATGTCATTCCTAAGAAGAGAAAATCGAGACACAGTAGCATGTACTCAGTTCATCAGAAACCACTCCAAATATAACTGTGGTGGTCACCTAATCTGGTGTCAATTTGAGGATTAAGAGTGTAGGAGTGGAGTTTAGCCTGTCAATCTGGAGATAAACAATGAGACCTTTGTGTGGACATGGCCTTTTCCTGAGAATTCTGGGAAATCTGACCATATTTCTCCCTTGAAAGTGAGAGACTCATTCTTCAGTCCCTTAAAGATGTTCTACTGACATGACACAAGACTCACTGCAGCTGACAAGACACATTGCAACATGCTGATTGACCCTGCGCCCTGGAAACTGGAGGAGCCTTGGGGCAACCCCTGCCAGCGCTGCAATGCTTCTACTGCCACTGAATACACAAGACTCTATACCCACTGGCCTGTGATTGTCCTCACATCATTGTATGTGCTTTGTGAGTCTGAAGAGGTCTTATAAATTGGTATCGGACATATGGGCTAATATTGGATTTACGACCTTGGACTGAACTGGACTGGGATGTTTTCTCAATGTTCAAGTGCTCTTGTATATAAACCTCTTTCTTATATACATATAAGTGTCTCCATGAATTTGTTTCTCTAGTCTACCGGGACTAACACAATAACCTTCTGTGCACCCATAAGGCATACCAGCTTTGAAAGAACCTTTCGAACCTTGGTATTTCCTGAAGCTATTGTTGAGAGGCCTAGAGGCATGAATTGCCATCCCGTGTAGGAGAGGAAGAAACTAAGGTTCCAAATTAACTTGAGCGAGAGGTGGAGAGATGGCTTTTGCAGTCAGCCAACCCTTGCTTCTTCCCAGACATGAAGGGGTTCAAAAGTCATGTCACTGACCTCCACATGCCCGTGAAGCTGAACATGGTGCTGACGCAGCGTGGCAGGGGTGGTGGGTTGAGTCCATCCAGGCGCATGAGCAGAGCTGGGACGCCAAAGAGCACCAAGTACTTCACATAGAAAAAAAGCACTTGGGCTAACGCCAGCCCACCTGAAAGACAAAGGGGCCGTCAGAGACACCACGAGATGGGGAGTAACATTTCCCTAACTCTGTTGACCACCTGGTCCTGCTTCTGCATTTACCCATCAAAAGACACCCCACAGTAATTTTGACCAATGACATATTTGGATTCGTGAATAACTGCAATCTTCTTTATTAATGCAGATGGACAACAGCATCTCTTAGCAGTTATACTTGTAGCCATACCAACCCTCAAACCATACTTGCTGCCAGAGGCCCATCTCCACTCAGAGCAGCCTGGAGGGCAGATTAGAACCGTTCCTGTGGGCTGCCATGGCTGCTCACCTTCACAAAAATAGCAGCATCATCCACCTCCCTGCCTCCCGCCCACGCGGCTAGCAGCTCAGTGCATAACCCACTGAACCTCCGGAGCTGGGAGATGAGACTGGGAAGGATATAGATGTATATAATATAGATATAGATGTCGATACAGATGTGGATAGATGACATAGATATGAAGAGAGAATTTTTTAATCATTTGGAAGGAAACTTTTTTCAAACCACCTGATGAGGGTCCTGTCCTACAAGGGACCAGACTCTAAGTGGGACTTCCCTTTTCCCAGGTGCACAGAGGGCCCCAAAGTCCCCACTTCTCTGCTGCTGAAGTTCACGGCACTATATCCACTACCATTTCTCCTAGGACTCCCCAGTCAGCAGCTTCAACCTCCTTGCCCTTAGAGGAAGGTGGAGGGCCCAAATGCAGGCAGGTTCTGTTATTGTTAAGAAAGTATTGCTTGGGGCTGAGCCCCGGTGGCATAGTGGTTGTGCGTGGGACTGCAGCCCACTGGGACGGAGGTTCAATTCCAGCAGTGGGGCTGGGCCTCCTACTCCCACCACCGGAGAGCAGTGATGCCCCCCCCCAAAAAAAAAAAAAGAAAGAAAGAAAGTATTGCTTATACCTTCACAGGGAAAGAGGGACCAGACTTCAACTTGGTGCTCCAAGATGTGAATGCAATATAATGGCATGAAGCAGGGAACCAATAGAGAGCCCCAATCCCAACTGCAAGGACAGACACACCCCCACCCCACAGAGAAATTCAATTCAAAGGAGATCACTGAAGCTCCAGCTCAGGGAGAGGGATAAATGTGATCAGAACATACAGGAGCAGATGAAGGGGGAGGAAGAGAGAGTCGAACACATCCTGGTCCACCAAGCCCTGAGGATCATATTCCCTGCTCAGAGCAGTCAAAGCACAGAGAGGACTATATGGCCAGCCCCACTACAAGACACGACGTCCCTCACTGACCTATAGGAAACAACACGGGAGACACAGTGTGGGAATTGCGCCCGATCTGACCCCACCACACTGATGCGAAACACTAAGGGTGTGCAGCAGAACAGCAAGGGGAGCAGAGCAACGCAGTCCCCAGGGAATACCAAAAATGGACTGTGAGGACAGGTCATGGCACCCCATCAGACTCGACCAGAAAACACACCTAAAGCCCAACAAACAGACCTTGAACTATTTACAGGCTTTTTTGTTGTTGTTGTTTTTGTTGGGTTTGTTGTTGCTGTTTTGTTTTGTGGCTTTGTTTAGCCCTGTCTTGATTTTTGTGCATATTATTATCTCTGCAGGTCTGTCTAGATAAGATAGGCAAGATAAACAATGTGGAGGCAGAAACAACAGGACCGATGGTTCAGAGGACATGGGAAAGGGAAGGCAGGAGAAAGGAAGTGAGTGTTAACAAACCCTGGGATAAGGGAACAACAGGTGATCCAAAATCGATGGCAAGCAGCGTTTAGGAGACTTGGTAGGGCTTTATCATGGGCAATGTAACTGAGAGGAATTCCTGAAACCCAAATGAAAGCTTAACATGATAATGAGACAAGAGGGAAGTAAAAGCAAATAGAGGCAAAGAGCATTTGTACAGGTATAAATACAGGCATGTACATATGCAAATATATTTATATATTATGCTGGAGAAATAGACCTAGGTGCATATATTTATAGATTAAGCAATAAGGTAGCAGATGGACATTGGGCCTCTACTCAAGTACTTCTTCAACACAAGAACACTTTTTATATTAAACTGGCATTCCTTGATGCTCACCTTTCCAACACGATTGCTGAAGACAAAAGTATACTTAAGCAAATGTGAAGAAAGCTGATGGTGCCCAGTTATAAAAAAGATATAGTCTCTGGGGTTTTAAAGGCTTGAAGATAAACACCCATCTAGCTGAGAGGCAACAAGGCCCACATCAAAGAAGCACATGGAAGAACAAAACAATCATATCATGTGAATGAGGTGGAGTGCGGAGTAGAGACCCAAATCCCGTCTGTAGGCAACTGGACGTCCCCTTACAGAAGGGTCGTGGGGAGGAGAAGAGCCAGACAGGGTGCAGTATAGCAACAATGAAACATACAACTTTGCTCTAGTTCTTTAATGCTACCTCTCCCCCCACCCACTATCATGACCCCAGTGCTACCTTACAAATCCGGCTAGACAAGAGCATGTACACTGGTAAAGATAAGAGCACAGGGAATCCAGGACAAATAAATCCCTCAGGACCAATAGTGAGAATAGCCATATCAGAAGGGGAAGGTGAGGGACAAAGAGGGAACTAGTCACATGATGGACCCCCTCCCAGGAGGATGGAAAACAGAAAAGGGGGTGAAGGGAGACATTTGTCAGTCTAAGACATGAAAAAAATAAGAATAATTTATAAATTATCGAGGGAGCAGAGGAGAGGGAGGGGAAATATGAGGAGGTGATACCAAGAGCTCAAGTAGAAAGTAAATATTTTGAGAATGATGATGGCAACAAATGTATAAATGTGCTTGACAAAAGGGATGGATGCATGGATTATAATAAGAGTTGTATGAGCCCTCAATAAAATTATTTTAAAGGGGGAGGGCAAAGAGTTTCTAATAGAGATGAGACCATTTGATACCAAACTCAAATCGAAGAGGAGAACCCTCCTCATTTGTTGTTCTCACAATTGGTACCATGATTTTCACATCTGACCTCAGGTGTGCACATGTCCTATTACTCCCACATCTCATATTGAAATCAGAGATTGAGAGAGATTCAGTGACATTGCCCAGTGAAAGTTAATTAGCACTTGGAATATTAACCCAGGTCAATTGGCTCCAAAATCAATGACCTTTCTCCAGAAGTCATGCTTCTGAAAGTGACTTCTCATTCATATATGTGTGTGTGTGTGTGTGTAAACACGCATACATTTACATATATATACACACACATATTTTTAAACCACTGTATTGTGACTCTTACAGCTCTTATAATAATCCATACATTCATTGTGTCAAGCACATTTATACATATGTTGCCATCATACTTTCAAAATAATTTCTTTCCACTTGAGGCCTTGGTATCAGCTCATTTTTCCCCTCCCTCCTGCACTCTCCTACCCTCATTGGCCCTTGATAAACTATTATTATTATTATTATTATTATTATTTTCATATCTTACACCTTCTGCTAGCTCCCTTCACCCATGTTTCTGATGTTTGTCACTCTGGACGTTGATCATTGTGATTAATTCTGCAGACATCCACCAACAAGTACATGTTTTCTTCCTCCAATACAGAAAATTATTCCATAAATCTTAGATGTTTAAAACTATTTTATTTCCTTTGTGTTTGTAAACTTTGAATTCTAACATCCTGTCATCTTTACTTGAAGTCCTTGGGTGTTGCCCCCATTGAAGCGCTGGAGTCCTTGCTGACAGGTTGGTGATGGACACCTATCCAGAAATGCTTTGGAAGACAGTCGTGGAGATCTGTGTCTGAAAAGTCAGAGCCTTGCAAACCTATGGAGTGGTTCCACCCTGCACACAAGGGGCTGCTACATAGTCACCTATATGAGGGGATAGGCCCCTTCCTTTGTACATGCAAGTAAAACCAACAATTATTTTTGTACTTGTTGTAATGCTATGTTATATGCATGAGTGCAGGAGGTTCAAGACATCCTCCCATTTGCACCTGGACAAACATCCGGATGCCTGAGCATCACACACTTAATGCAGAGTAACTTGGTCAGAAGACTATTGCTAAGTATCCGATGTTCCTCCTGGGGTGGTAATCTACGGGTCTGAATTGTATTAAATGCCCACCACCAACACCCATATTCTTAGCGATCAACTCAGCCTGCACCAGCTGAGTTGGAAGGAGCAGGAACGTTGGAAGGAGTCGAGTTGTGCCTTAAGCACGGATCCCCCGAGAGGACAGGGAGAGGCACTCAGCTGTCAGCTGTCGGATAAAGCCCAGGCTTGCATGCCTGCAGTCTCTCCACCCAAAGTCCACCTTTGAATTCCAGTTTCACTCCTGAGACAGTTTTATTTCTCCCAGGAGATATGACTCTCCTACGTGCCTGTCTCTGACAGCTTTCCTTACCATGACACAGCCCTGCACAGCACCCTCATCCTCTCTCAACCCTAGCACACCCTCCTTCATCCAGGGCCTGACCTCACATCTGCCCCTTTCTGCTTCATGACAAATGACTCCAGCCCCCTTCACCTGATTCACACCTGACCTAGTCCAGAGCTCCCTCAAGGGCTTCATCAGTAAGTCTGTTCAGACTCACACTGTGACCTAAACTTCTCATAGGTGATCAGAACTCTTTTTTCTCATACCATATTATGGATGGAACTGCGCCCACCATCCACTCCCCCAAAAAGATATGTTGAAGTTCTAGCCCTTAGAATCTTGACAAGGGATTGTGTTTGGAAATAGAATGATCTGCAGATATTATCAGTTAAACTAACATGAGATCAGTCTGACAGAGAGAGGGTCGTAAACCAACCTGATCATATCTTCAGAAAAGAGAAGCGGCACTGAGCAAGAGCAGCCATAGCACAAAAGAGTTCTGCTACCGCTGTGTATCAGCGATGGCTGCGAGTCTCCAAAGCCCAGAGATAAGAAAAACTTTGTCCCTGGAGTCTTCGGACAGAGATGATGGCCCTGAAGACACACTGAATTGGACCTCTAGCCTCCAGAACCACCAGACCAAAACACTTCTGATCTTAAAAGATGAGTTTCAACTACCAAAAGGCCACTCTTCAAAGAAAGTATATTGCTGAGGAAGAGGAGAAAGGATTACCTTGATGAATCATTAATCCCATTTGTCCATCTTCTTTTCTTGTTCATGACTTGGGGGGGAAAGTTCCAAGTCACAAAAATCCTACATAAGAGCCAAATTATAATTACCCCATGAAAATATCAAAGACTTCACAAAATACCGTTTAACACAAAATCAATGTGTTCCAGACACATTTCTTGGTATTAAAAGTACAGAAAAACACTGACAAGAGTGGTGGAGCAGAACGGAGAAGTGCAGAGTTCAGTTATGGAGTCCCTGATGATGCAGTGTTTATACAGTGGGCTGGGACCCACATGGTCAGCAGTTCGAAACCATCAACAACTCCTCAGGAGAAAAACTGGGCTTTCAATACCCATAAAGGTTTATAGGCTCAGAAACCCAAAGGGGATCGTTATGCGTCAGCATTGACTCAGTTGCAGTGGGAAGGTTTTTATAGGACACTTGGCTTGGTGATGCAGTCCTTAAAGCACTCAGCTGCTAAGCAGAAGATTGGTGATTCAAACCCACCGGCCATTCCTACTGGGAGACACTTCCCAAACCGATGTACATTCTTGGAACCACTTGAACCCGTTCCACTCAGTCCTATGGGGTCACTGTGAGTCAGAATCAAGGCGACAGCAATAGGTTTTAAATCTAAAGAAGCCCTTCCCCATTCTCCCCATAGCTCTGCCACCAGTGGACTTAAGCCTTGTAACCATGAGAACAGACCCAACAGAACAGAGGCAGTACACACTGACAGCAACCAGGGGAACCAGTGGCCCATGATGGAAATAAAGAAGGGGGTGGAGCATGTGTACATGGGACCACAGAATTTGAAAGTCCTGGAAAGTACTTTTTTTAGAATCATACAATTCTTATCACCATCAATACATACATCCATTGTATGCAGACCACATTTGTACATTTATTGCCATCATCATTCTCTAAACATCCTCCTTCTACTTAGGCCGTTGGTATTAGCTCCCCATATCTTTCTAAGTAAAGTTTTAAGTAGAACGCTCCAGGTGTACATTTTACTTCTTGAAAGTGACGCTCTTCACCCAACTGAAGCAAAACCTGTGTGCAAAAGTGAACTGCAAACTAACAGCTAATTAAAGAATTCTATTGCCAGCCCTTCAAGGATGCAAAGAACCCCTTTAGAAGGAAAAAACTGGCTCCCCAAAGTATCCGACAAGTGCACAGCTTCCTACATCAATTTTGCTTAAAGAAATGATACACTTGTGTTTTAATTATAAATATCTAAGAAGCTGTCTGTACACCACGCTCTCTGGGCACCATAGTGGACTGGTTAAAAAGCAGTAAAGAACAACAGTGCTGTGCAGAGCATTAGAAAATAAAGGACATTTTAAATACCTGTGGTGCCCCTTGCTGCCCTCTGCAATGGCACGTTCACCAGGCACCCTCTCATTCTGCAGACGTGCATGACAAAATGACGCTCACACCGCACAGAATCTGTGTAACTCCACAGGCAACTTCCCTATTCATGAATCCCAGCATAGTTTCCAACTCCCACTACATATATTTTAACAAGCCCAGGATGTGAAGCCAAGAAGAGGACTGATAAAAATTAGATTTTTTTACTCATGACCTCGTGCAACTCCAAGAAAGAAACCTCAGCACATTTACCATCTCAGAAGAGTGGCAAAACAGGACGATCAGATGCTGTCCTTCCTGTTTGTGTGCCCACCGTGTGAAACACACGGCAGGGGCCAAAAGCCCTATCTCATTCGCTTCCTTCCTAGTGAAGTAATCAAGATGAGAAAAAGCCAATGGGGACTTCAGTGAACACCTTGTGGCCACATAGACAGGAGTAGCATTAGAGACAATGACTCTAGCAGCTAAAGCTTGTGACCGAACTAAACTGAAATCTTTGGACTATATGCAAGTAGGAGGTGGGCTTCTAAACTCCAGCCAGTGCGCAGTTACGGTTCTCAGAGAAGACGTTCATTCCTGTACATTCCACAGAGCATTGTTTGACCATCAGATCTGTACATGGAAGACCAACTAACATAAGATCTGTTTCACCTTCCCACCTGATCATGCTCTCTCAAAGCCCTTACCAGAGCTCCCTTTCTGCCCATGGTCTCCTGTACCCAGAGTGACTCCCTGGATTTACCAGGCTCGGGCATCATTCAACCAGGAACGCACAGCTCATGACCTTTGGAGCGCCGTGAAAGAAAGCACTCATCCACTCTCCTTTGGCTTGCCTTCATCCAGGCATTGTGGAGCTGCGCATCTTCAGGCTGGGTTTCCTTTGGGTGAGTGTGCTTATTATAAGTTTCTGAAGTTCAAGTTCTTATCTTCCAGGGATACTACTAAAATGTTACAGCAAAGGACGCAGTGCCTGAGATTTGCTTCAAAATAATTGCAAAGGAGCACAGCTGGGGGCAGGGGTGGCCATGAGTTGATGGTTGTTGAACCTGGGTGGTGAGTTCACGGGGCTCACGATATACTTAATTTTCCAAAAGGCGATATTCAAAAGGGACCTCAAGAGCCCACAAGGCATTTGGTGGATACTCATCTCCCACGCAGGTGACCTGGGTTGAACACCACCCCCCGGACTCCCCTTTTATCCAGCAGTGGCGGTTTGCCCATGGCTGGGAGGCTGGGGTTTCCATGGAGCAGCCCAGATTCCATCGCATAAGAAGAAAGACTGGCTCTCTGCTTCCAAACAATAGCCCATGGCTAAGAGAGGAACCCTGGCTGAGAGGATTGCACAAGACCATGGTGCCCGGCGTGCCCGTGGGTCAGGGCTGATGCAGTGTCTGCCAACAACCAGAGCTCCTGCCTGACCCCTGACTTCATGCCAGCAGAGCCAGCTTCTCCCTCTCCTACCCACTGGACCTCTGAGCAGAAGACAGTGAGCAAAGCAAATCCATCTCTGGAAAATACCTCCTTTCCTCATCACCCCAGGGACAAAGGAAGCCTGAACAGGGAGAAGTCAGTAACGTCTCAGAAGGAGAATGCAAAGAAAGCCAGGAACACAATCATCAATTCGGTTTTCATCCTCAAAACATGAAATCGGCAGCCTTTGATGTGATATCAAAAATGTTCCTAAATAATATGAAAAGGTTCACTACAGATTACTGCGTAAACACAAGTAAGTCTGTATTTACCTTGAGCACTTGATACTCTGTCCAGTCAGGGATTATTGGTAGGAAGAGAGGCTTTGATTCTGTAAGAAGGTGATGTGGGTTTGGGAGACAGTGACCAGCCGTACTTAGAAGCCAAATCTGTGATGTGGTGGGAAAATGTGATTTTTTTTTTCCATTACAGGTTAGCAAGTAAGCACAATTAAACCCTTGCTTACTTTTCTGACTGGGTACACTGACACTGGCATTTCTCAATTTTTATCTGGTGTTAGGAGTCACCTAGATAACAAGCATACAGATTGCCAGGGCCCCTATAAAGAGTGAGATTTAGTAGACCTGGTCCAGGGTCCTGAAGCCTGAGTGTCAAGCAAGTTTGGGAAAGTAAAGTCAGGCAAGTTAGAGAAATTCTGAGTAAGAAAGCCTATCCCCTAGGCCCAGCTCCCATCTAACCTACATCTAACCTACATATTAATAACCCATTTCTTGGGTATGGTAAGCTGATGTTTCTGTTGCTCCTCAATATTTTCTAATTTTAATTTACAGAAAAGAAAAAAAAGAGTTACTTCTTTTGCTCAGTCTATTAGTTGTATGAAGAATTTCAAAGGAAACAGTTCAAATTCGCTCAGACATTCCTTGTGGAGTTACCCAGAAAGAGAACATGCAGGGGAGTCCAATGGAATATTTTGTATCTTAAGCATGGTCTCGATGTAGGGGTGCAGGAATAATGCTTTGTTAGCCTGAGAGGGGAGATCAGCAGTGCCCCCATGCCCAATTAATGCTATCCACGACAGAGACCAAAGTAAACTTCCCTGCAAAGAATTCTGCAAAACAAATACTTCCCTCCAAAGCAGCGCTACATGGACTGCCACCGTGAAGTCATTGGCCATGAGCCCAGAAGAATTAAATGGTGCCTAGCCACCATGACTGAATATTTTGACCACAGTCCCAATACGATCTTGAAAAAGAATATGAAACATAGCTTCAACTTCTTATTCGAAACCAGTCTTACTGGATACATAATGACTGGATACATAGTTCCTGAATCTATTGCTGAAACCATCTCTAGACTAAACAAGTTAGCTTATCCAATAATGTTCACTCACTGCTGTTGGGTCAAGGCAGACTCACTGGGACCCTACAGGCGGGGCAGGACTGCCCCGGTGTGCTTCTGAGACTGTGTCTCTTTACAGGAGTGGACAGTCCCTCTTTCTCCCACGGAGGAACTGTGGATCTTGTGGTTAGCAGCCCACGCACAACCGCCACATCACCAAGAATGTCACAGCATCATCTACCTGCAGCCTCATGAACAACCGACCACTCTGAACCATCGAGTCTGTTCTCACTCATAATGATCCTATCAGACAGAGGAGAGCTGTTCCACGGGGTCCTGAGACCACCACTCCATGAAAGGACAACTTCCTTCTGCAGAGTAGCCAGTGGATTTGAACCCCAGACCCTCCTGCTTTCTGGTGAGCATTTCCACACCTAACCCCCTGCACCACCAGGACAAGGCGACTATTGTTAGGTGTCATCAAATCGGTTCTGCAACTTTAAAATATACTAGATGGAAAATTTGAAGGAGCTGTATATCACAATCAATCGTGGTGAGACAATGTGATGTACCATATATATTTGAGTATAAGCTGACCCGAATATGAGCAGAGGCACCTAATATTACCACAAAAACTGTACCCTGGACCACACCATCTGGCTCCATCCCCTGACTTGCTTGCAGTATGCTTTCTTAATTAAAAATCAACTTCAAAAAATAAAAAAATAAATAAAAATGTATTGGAAAACTTGGCTTATACACAAGTATATACAGCATATAACCATGTAAAAATTGTGGACTGGGTGTGTATTTTGTTTAGTATATTTTCACCAATTTTTAAAAATAAATAGTAAAATGCATGTTGAAATGGTTTTTTACATATTTCTAAAATTTAAAAGGCAGTGCTTTTAAAAACATGGGAACAAAACACACCACAATCCTATCCTATAGCATAAGGACGAGGGAAAAAGCAAAGAGTTAAAGTTACTGGTGGCTATGAAAACCTCCTCATGAGATAAAACTGAACTACTCCCTATTAACTTGACTCTGACTCCTGGCTGCCCCAAGTGGGTCAGGCTCAAACTGCGCTCTGGAGGGTGGGATTTCAGCAGTGGTGTCTGCAGACCTGACTTCTGAGCACCTCTGGGTAGATTTCAACCACCTGCCTTTCCGCAGCAACCAAGTGCATTCACCACAGACGCCTCAGGTAATTCTCCAATATGCTAGCATTCCAAAGAAACTGTCAACATACAAGGTGATATGTGTACATTTTACTCGGATACTTGCAAGTGCACTACAAAATCCTCCCTCTGCTATAATCATCATTTCTACAGCATATGAAATTGATTACAAATGATATGAAATCGTGTCTTTAGTATTTCAGGATAGGAAAGTGACGCTCTGGTGGACCTACTTCCTCAGATTGAGAAGGCTCAGAGTGAGCGCCGCTCCAGCATTGGATATTGCAATTAGCTTGGCATCATCTGACCCACAGTTTGGGCTCCACACACTGTGTGATCTGTGGGATTGGCTTAAGCTTCTGAGATGATATTAATCAGAAGAGTCCAACCTAAAAACTTGACACCTTTCCCAGCCTCTAAAGCCTTTTGTTGAAAAGGAGAGGAGTGGGACCACAAAGGATGACAAAGGACCCAACAAGGAGACTGGAAATTTCAGCTCTGCAATCAGCACCTTGTCTGTTTCAGAGCAGAGAGAAGTTCCTGGAAACTTGTCTGGTCAACAGGGGTTCAGTTCCTGGTGAGGCATCTCAATCAGTATGACGAGTTACAACCTCCCACCCTCAGTCTCGTGGACCTGGCAAGCCAGAGTTTCCTGAAGGATGAGGCCTCAGCCATTGCCAACCTTCCCTGGCTGCCCAGACCCCTCTTCCTGCCTCTCTTCCAGGCAGCTGTCACTGGAGGGCACCTTAAAACCTTGAAGGCCATCGTGGGGACCTAGCCCTTCAGCTGTATGGCCCTGGGGGCTCTGATAGAAGCTCAGCAGCTCCCCCAGGACATTTCAAAAGCTGGGTTGGATGGACTCGATATCCTGCTTGCCTATAAGGCTTACCCCGGGAGATGTCAACTGAAAGTTGTAGATGTATGCACACATTCTCACAGCAACTGCTGGAACGTGTGGTCTGATGTAGATGCCCAAGACTCTGTGGGTTCATCAGATGACATCCAGGAAGCCCTGCCCCCATGGAAGAGGGCAAAATGGTCTGAATCAATGTCTAAGAAGCCTTGTGTGGAGTTGTTCCTACAACTTTGCTTCCTGGAAGCCACTTTGGGGGAAGAACTCACCTTCCTCCTTCACAGGGTCAAGCAGAGAAAGGGCTGGCTCCTTCTCAGTTGTAGCCAGCTGGAGTTTTATGATGAGTCAACTGGCGTTGACACGATTGAGAAGGTCCTGAAAATGATGCAGTTGGACTTGTCCAGGAGATGGCAGGGAATTGCAATTGAGAACTGTCTATCCTGGCCAGGCTAGCTCCTTTCCTGGGCCAGATGGTTCCTCTGAGAAGACTTGTTCTCTTTGGAATCATCATGAATCCCTTGGCAGAGGAAGAAGAAGTCAAGAATTGCCCTCTTGGCTTCATAGTTCCATCGCCTACACCAGCTCCAGGAGCTCTACCTGGACTCTGTTCAATTCCTGGAAGGCCATGTGGACTAGATGTTCACATGCTTGGAGGCCCACTTGAGGACCCTCTGGATCACTCTTGGGGTCTGACTTGATGTGTCTGTCTTCATGTCCAAGTACCAAGTCTCTGAGGTCCCTGAATTTGAGTAGAGTCAAGTTGACTGACTTCAGTCCTCAAGCACTGCAAGTTCTCTTGGAGAGAACCTCATACACCCTTCAGGTCCTGCACTTAGGTGGCTGTGACATTACAGACTCTCAGCTGGAAACCATCCTTCCTGCCATGAGATGCTGCTCCCATTTCCAGCTCTTCGGGTTTTTTTGAATTCCAGTCCCAATTCCTGCCGTGGAGAACCTGCTGCAATAAATGCTCCCTCTATGTGAGTTGCAACTCTTGCACTTTTCAATCCCTCTCAAGTGTTACCTGGACATCCAGGGTCCTCCCCTAGAGTGGAAGCTTCCTATATACATGGCCAAGCTGAAAGGGTCACTCCAGGACTTGGGAAAGTGGAACAGCTTGCTAGAGTGTCAACAATACACTGATATAAAATATCATTCAATTACCTGCATTTTCCAGGACTGATGAGACTATCCTTCATATTGTATTGTGTTTTCAATCCTAAACCTGCCTCTGTCCATAATCTCATTTGTGTGAGGTTGGTATGCATTTGTTATGCATGCTGTTTTAGTTATAGTTTGGGTATTTATTTGTAAATAACACTGTTTTTACTTCTGTATATGAGAACTGGTTTCTTTTCCCTTTGGTGTTTTCAGACATTTAAACAGTATGCAAAAAATGACACAATGAACTGTATAGAACAATATTTAGGGTAGTTTTGTCTTATTTTTTAAAATTTTAAAATTCCCAAATTTTCTTCATACTGAAAAGGATCGATCATTCAATTCAGACAGGATTTGTTTTCCTTAAAAAAGCATCATAAATAAAGTCATAAAAAAGCCATGCAAAAGTTATGAGTGAGTTATTTAATGTCATTCCCTTGCATCAATTAAGTAATTATTGTGGACTTATTCTCATCAAATTGATTGATTAATCTCTAATTCAAATATATGTATGTAAAAATTCCAAAATTAAAAACATAGACACATTGTAAAAAAAAAAAAAAAATGAAAGTGACACTCTGCTGATCTGCCCTGCCCTGGGAGGAAGGTGTCCACGTGGGATGTGTCCGGGGGTGGCAGGGGGTTGGAAGCTCCCACACGTTGCTCCCAGATGGCATCATCTGAGGTCTTGATGGGCCTTGACGGGCACTCACCCCCTCCTTTAGCCCAAATGGCACCAACAACTTCCCTGGATTCCAAAACTACTGATGCCGCCTCCTCAGAACCTTGTCCCTTCGGCTCTGTATTTTAGACCCTCATAAGATACCTGCATCTGGCATGTGCCTAATAAAACTTTAGTGCATGGAAACCTTTCAATGAACGTTTGTTGAGTTGGTGTGAATTAAATGACCATGTCTTTTCCTTTCATTATAATTAGAGTTAAGGAGGGCGAGCACTAACTCAGGCATGGGGGTACTGCAGTAACCGGCAGCATTTTGCTGGGGTCTATACCGGGTGACTCAGGGCCAGCGGCTGACTCAGCAGCAGCTCGTGGTGACACCACACTCACTGGCTCTTCACAATCCTTTAGTCCCCCAGTGCCAACCTCCTTTAGTCTGTGGGAGAAGGATGGGCTTGTTACTCCTGTAAAGAGTTAGGGCCTCAGAAACCCCCAGGGGCAGTTCTAGACCCTGACCTAGCAAGTGAGAGACCCAGGTTCAAAGCCCAGCCAAGAAACTCCATGCACACCTATCATCCCACTGGTCAGTGGAGCCATGTGCCTTGCAAGGATGCTGAACGAGCTTCGGGGGAATGTCTACCCAAAGGGGAACTGGGAAGAAAGGTCTGGTGATTGCCTTCTGAAAATCCGCCCATGAAAACCATGTGGATCATGAGAATGCAGTCTGGGATCAATAACGGGGTTGCACAGGGCCAGGCAGGGTTTCCTGGAGTTGCTATAACCTTTAGCTGAGTCCAGCGTCATTCACAAGAACAAAAAGTCCAGTGTCACAAAGCATGAGGTCGTTTAAACCTGGAAGACTCCCTTTCTTTCTCCTACTCAAAGGCTGTGCACTGTAGCAGTGACAGGGTAGAGGGAGGTATCACCTCAATGTGAGGGGTCGGAAGACATCACCCAGAAAGGAGCTGCTTTTGAAAGAGGGGTCATCCCCCAGACACGGGACACTCCTAGGATGAGCAGCAGTGTGAAGGTATAAAACATCCCCGTCAGGATGGGGAAAACGCAAGTCTACACAGAAATGGGGAGGTGGATTTAGTGGCAGAAAACAGTCTGGACACAAAGGGGCCCCCTGGCTGTCAATCAAGCAGACCAGCCTGATGGGGCCTGAGAGACCACATAAGAAGGTGACAGCCTCTGTTGTGAATGTTTGGAAGACCCACCTGTGAAGAAATGCAGAGACCCGGACAGAATGAAAAGCTCAGAGCCACATGGGGGAGGCTTATCAGAAATGACAGTTGAGACCACAAAGCCACACCCAATGCCGTCAAGTGGATTCTGGTTCATGGTGACCCAACAGGACCGAGTAGAACCTTCTGGTAGTGTTTCCAAAGAGGCCTTCTTTACAAAAGCAGATGACAGCCATATCTCTACCCCCAGGAGGGACTGGTGGGTTCAAGTCACCAAATGTCAGCTCGTCAATGAGTGCTGTAACCACTGCACCACCACAGCTCCCTGGTAATGGGAACGAGGATGCCCAGTGTTCCACTCAAAGTCACTGGGTGCCAGTCTCTCAAACTGCCATCATGCTCTTCATGAGACCTGAAACGTGAGTGGATTAAGGTCCTTTTTGACCACGTTTAGAGAATGCAATCACAAGAGCTTGAAGTGACTGGTCTCGGGACACCATGAAAGCTGGGGGAGAACGGTGACTTTGGCAGACCACCTTTCTGATCAAGACACAACATTTCTCTCCAGGGCCACCTACCACTTTCGAAATGGCCCAGCAAAGGCTGAATCTTCAACCAATAAAAAAGTGCCCAAGTTCAATGGCTTATATGACTAGCAAGCTTCTACTGCCACCTCCAGGCCCTCTCAAGTATGTCAACCGGAGCTGGCAATACCAACACCAGCCCCACCACCACCACCCCCCACACCGAAGGAAACCCACCATCACCAGTGGATCTGACGCAGCAACAGTGGCAGCGAGCAGAACTGCCGCAGGAGGTGTTTTGGACTGTCAGCCTGTACAGACGCAGAGTCCCATCTTTCTCCCAGGGGGCAGCTAGTGCCTTTCAAATGCTGCCCTTTC
>PVJH01012411.1:0-64448 GCA_004026705.1 Nesogale talazaci
TACCTTACAAGACAGGCCTGTCTCTGTGCTTCTGAAAGGTCACTAAACCACGCTCACTGCCACGGAGTCCACAGGGCCGGGCAGAACTGCCCCTGTGGGTTTCTGTGACTGTAACTTTAAAAAAAAAATCATTTTATTGGGGGCTCATGTCTTATCACAATCCATACATACACCCATTGTAGGCAAAGCACATTGGTACATTTGTTGTCATCATTATCCTCAAAACATTTTCTTTCTATTTACGCCCTTGGTATTAGCTCCTCCTTTTTCCACTCCCTCCCCGCTCATGAACTCACTCCCTTTCCCTCATGAACCCTTGATAATTTATAAATTATTATTTTGTCATATCATACTGTCTGGTGTCTCCCTTTGCCCACTTCCCTGTTGTCTGTCCCCCAGGGAGGAGGTTATATATAGATCCTTATCATCGGTTCCCCCTTTCTACCCCACCTTCACTCCATCCTCCCAGTGTCGCCATTCTCACCACTGGTGCTGAAGGGGTCATCTGTCCTGGATTCCCCAATGCTTCCTGTTCCTATCTGTACCCGTGTACATCCCCTGGTCTAGCTGGATTTGTCAGGTAGAATTGGGATCATGATAGTGGGAGGGAGGAAGCATTTAAGAACTAGAGGAAAGTTACAAATTTCATGGTTGCTGCATTGCACGCTGACTGGCTCCTCTCCTCCCTGCAATCCTTCTGTAAAGGGATGTCGCTTCTCCTGCAGATGGGCTTTGGGTTCCCAATCTGTACTCCCCCTCATTTATAATGATATAATTTTTGTTGTTGTTTTTAAAATCATTTTATTGGGGGCTCATACATCGCTTTTCACAATTCATAGTTCCATACACTGTGCCAAGCACCTTCACATGCCTGCTTTCATTAACATTCTCCAAAAAGCTGCTTTTCCACTTGGGCCCTTGATATCAGCTTCTCATCCTTCCTCCTCCGTCCTTGTTCCCCTCTCCCCCCCAGTCTTCATTACTTTATAAATTATTATTGTTTTGTCGTATCTCAATGATAATTTTTTTTTTTTAGGCATCACTGCCCTCAGGTGGTGGGAGTAGGAGGCCCAGTCTTTGCTCCTGTGAGCTGGAATTGAACCTCCATCTCAGTGGGCCCCAGTCCCGCGCACAACCACTACGCCACCGGGGCTCAGCCCGAAAAAAAATTTTTATGACAAAGGTTGCATAAGCAAATGTGATGAAGAAAGCTGATGGTGCCAGCTATCAAAAGATACAGCATCTGGGATCTTAAAGGATTGAAGATAAGCAACAAAGCCCACGTGGAAGAAGCACAGCAGCCTGTGTGACCACGAGGTGTTGAAGGAGTCAGGCATCGGACTACAATTCTTTATAGAAGTAGAAAGCCTCGTCTTTTTCCCGCCGAGTGGCTGGTGGTTTTGAACCATGGGTCTTTCAGGTTGGCAACTCAACACATGACCGCAATGCCCCCAGAGTGCTTGTCCAGGAGGTCACGGTCACTGTGTCCACAACACGGGACTTCCATGAAGTGTCACAGGCTCGGCAGACACCGCTGCTGTAACACACAAAGTGGGGTATGGGGGTGGGGTGGGGGGGACACGCCTTGCCCTCACTTGCCTGTGAACCCTAAGTCGTTCAGGATACCCACTGCCACCAAGTTGATTCCAACTCACCTCGACCCTATGGGACGGGGTAGAACTGCCCCCCTTTGAGTGTCCCACGAGTTTCCAAGGCAGAAGGAAGGCTGCCTTTCTCTCCCGGAGCCTGGTGACTTGGAAGTACTGACCTTGCGGTTAGAGCAGATGCAGAACCATCACGCCACTGCTGAATAAAAGGGACTGTACGTTTGGGTGGATTTTCCTAAACAGGAAGGCTGCTCCAGCTTCCACTCCAGCCGTGCACCCTGGCCTTGTGCTCCCTGCAGCAGGTGGGCGGATGTGGCAGCCACGTACTCTGATTCCAATTTGACTAAGAGTGTAGGGGTGAAGTCTGGCCTGTCAATCTGGAGGTAGCCAATGAGGCCTCTGTGTGGGCGTGGCTTTCTCTGAGAAAGCCATGCTGCCTTCTCTCCTGATAAAAGACGCAGAATACTCAATTCAGTTCATCGTCGGGTCAATAGCATGAGGGTCACCGATCTCGATCTCCAATTGGGAGCTCATGGGACCCGAGCAAAGCCTGATGAGGACCTGAGATAGAATTACTGGCGAGACCAGGCTGGCAACTCGGTCAAGCAGCTCAGGATGATGTGCAGTCTGGCCTTATTGAGGCAATGAGGGAATGATTCTGAGCTGGCCAAGCTAACCCCGCCCGACCACAGAGAAAACCCAGCTGCCTTCCATAAGCAGCTGGTCGAGGCTATGACCAAGTTCTCCAACTTTGACACCGAGTCACCTAAGGATGGGATAATTCTAAACACCCACTTCATCAATCAGTCGTCACAAGACACTGGGTAACAATTCAGGCAGACCCAAATGAACTGCTGACCGTGGCCACCTCGGGCTTTAACAATCCCGATGTTGAGGAGAGGAAGGAGTGACTAAGGCCAAATTGATTGGAGCAGTCATGGCTGCCCTGAGCCCAGCTCCCAGAGGCAAGCGGCACTGGCCGGGCTCTAAAACCCCGCCTCCAGAGTGGAGAGCCAGGACACTGGAGCCCAGAGTGTGGCCAGCCCCACAGAGACCCAGCAGGCACAGGGGGAGGAGCTTTAAGTGTAGACGGATTGCAAAGGCCTGCTCCTCCACAGTCCTCATGGCTGCGGGACAGTCACGAGGGTGGCAGGGCTGGCTCCCCTGTGCCCACCACCCAGCAGTAAATGGGCGTCCTCACCCAGGAGCTGTGGATCCCCTTCGAGATTGCCGGTGAGACCATTTCTCTCCTACAGAAGCCGCCTTACCACCGAGCACCACTCGACTGTTGGGACGGAGGCCGGCCCAGAAGACCCGTCTCACCCCAGTGCTCCCTGACACATGGAGAGGGCTCCTCTTCTCTTAGGGATTCCAGAGACAACTTCACCCTGGTGCGGCCGAGATTTGTCAACCTGAGTGCAGGCCTGTCTCCTTTTCCAGCCCCTCCCTGTTCTCCCTGATGGCCTTGCAGCCCGCACACCTGGATGGGAGCCTCCCCCATGTCCCTGGTAGAGATTACTTTGTGTGGGGGCATTCTTGGCCAGGCCGGTGGGTCTGGGGAATATGAGTTGAGAGTGCCGGATGCTGCTGAGACTCCTGGGGCAGTCTTGAAACCCTGGGGAGTAATTCACACCCTGGGGGAGTTGAAACCCGAGTTTCCAAGTCTCCTGGAGGATCCCAGTCTTGAGTCAGGCAGAAGCTACTGGGTATCCCGTGTTTCTATGACTCCCGCAACTTCAGTCTCTTGACTGTAAAGTGACCAGACATCCCGCTTTTGGTGGGACAGTCCCCATTTTAAACAATTTTTCCCGTGGTATTTTTAAAAAGTCCCAATTTTTGGAAAGAATGCATGACAAGCTAGGGAACGGCAGGAGAACTGGAAAGGGATGTACCCCCTCTACCCACCCCCTCCACCCCCTGGTCAATGGTGTCCCACTTTACCAATGTTAAAATCTTTGAGACAAGACCCTGTGTAGGTAGCCTGCTACTCTTACGCTTTAAACCTCTGAAACAGCCTATCAGAATACTTCCAACTTCCCCATAATAACAGCTAAGATCCTGTAGTACTATTGGATGATAGCGTCCTACAATACAATTGGATGGTTGTTCTGTGATGTGATTGGACAAAATAGTTTGTAAGACAATTGGACGGCTGCCTCAGTCAGCTATACCTCATTTACATAGCCCACAGTGTGGGCCAATCATTTTTCAGGCTGCAAACCCATGACCATATAAGGAAATGTTTGGAAACCAGGAAGTATGATTTGATTGGTCAATGAAACCTATACAAACATTGCAAAAACTTCAATAAAGTTATCTCTTCCTCATTGAGCCAAGTGGCTGCACTCTGTGTGCATTGATTGAAATGGACTCCATTGCACTCTGTCACACTCACTTCCCTGTGTGCTGGACCTGTTCCCACAACGTTGAAAATCAGAGTTAGAAACTATGTTAGGCTGGGTGAACAAGAGAAACAAATCCTAGGACACTCCTCTGTGTGTAAGAGACAGCGTTACATCAGAGTTAAGAAAACAAGGGCTGAGCCCTGGTGGTGTAGTGGTTGTGCACGGGACTGCAGCCCACTGGGTTGGAGGTTCAAATCCAGCAGCAGCTCTCCAGGAGCAAGGCTGGGCCTCCTACTCCCACCACCAGAGGGCAGTGATGCCCCCCCCCCAAAAAAAAAGAAAACAGCCCAGCCCAGATGAAGCCCATAAATCCGATATTAGCCCTTAAGTCCAATACTAGTCCAAACAGCCTTCTTCAGACTCACCCAGCATGCAATGCAAAACGCAGGAAGATCAGTGGGAAGACTGCAGTCTTGTGAATCCAGTGGCAGTGGAAGCATCACAGGGCTCGTGCAGGTCGGAGCGTGTCTCCATGGGACTTGTCAGCAGGAAGGTGAAAACAGAGAGACAGGGAGGCCAGCCTCCAGAGAGCCATTTATCTCAATCCCCCGCCAAAACCCCACCCTTTCACTCTTCATACCCTCAAGTTGACACTCGATGAGGTAACTACCACAGATACCCAAAGAGGAAACAGTGCAGGCTCTCCCTCCAGGGCGTGTGAGGCCTGAAACCTCCTTCCTGTTGACTTAACTCTGCTGCAGAACAAGATGCAAATCAAGAGTGTTCTTCACCTTACAGCACCCCCGTTTGGGCGGAGGGAGGTCTCAGGTGTAGATAACCTCCTTTGGGGGTCGAATGACCCTTTCACAAGGAAAGCACATATTTCCGATGGGCTTAGGAACTGAGACACCCCTCCTCTATCCATCTCCAGTTGGGTCCGCCCACGTGCAGACACGCCCACGTACGAGTCCCCAGCATGAAGACTGTTACCCATGCTAAACCTGCTTCAAGACAAAATTTCATTGATTTGTCATTAGAAAAAAATATGTCGCTATATAATTGCATGTTGTTTTTGTGATTCATCACTATGTTTTAATGATGTTCAGTTTGTAACAATGGGAGCGGCACTGGGTAGCGCCCATGACCACCAGAGGCAGTGATGCCTCCCCCCTCCCCCCCCAAAAAAGGAAAGCAGTTTGTAACAATGAGAATACATACAGCCAATCAAATATTTACATGACAATTCATAACAGTAGTAAAATAGTAGTGATGAAGTAGCAATGAAACTAATTTTTTTTCGGGGGGGGGGGGCATCACTGCTCTCCGGTGGTGGGAGTAGGAGGCCCAGCCCCACTGCTGGAATTGAACCTCTGTCCCAGTGGGCCGCAGTCCCATGCACAACCACTACACCACCGGGGCTCAGCCCCACAATGAAACTAATTTTATGATTGGGGGGTCACCACCACATGAAGAACGGTATTTAAGGGCCGCGGCATGAGGAAGGCAGAGAACCACTGGTCTAGAAGATGGAAGGTCCTTGTTGGGAAGCTTCCCTTGTACTTAGAGGCCTCCTTGTCTCAGCAGGCTGCCGTTGGATCCTGTGCGTTTGAGGCTTCCTGGACTAAGTTATCAGCCCTGCTATCAGCGAGCAGATGGACAAGTCTCTGATGACCATCCAAGATCAACCAGCTTCTCAGCCTGTGGCAGTTACATAATCTCCTGTCACCTTGAGCGAAGGGGTGGAGTCTAGCCTGTCAATCAGGTCACAGCCTCATGGATGCCTCCTTGTCTGCATGGCCTTCTCCTGAGGATTCTGGGACCTCCTGTCTTCCTCCCTGGAGGCAGGACATGCAGTCTCTCTGCTTGACAGTTTTCCTGTGGACAAGCCACATGGATTCACGCTGATGGCAGCCAGATCCCTGGAGCTGAAGGAGCCGGGTGGAGACCCGCCTCAGTACTGAGACGTTTCCACCGCCACTGGATCCGCCACTGGCCTGTGAGCTCCCTGCATTCAGCATCAGTACATGTGCTGCGTGAGTCTAAAGAAGAATTTATAAACTGGTTTCGGACACATGGACTAGGACTTCTGGACGTGATCTGGACCGGGCTGGGATGTTTTCTCAATATACAATTGCTCTTTCCTATAAAGCCCTTTCCCATACACCTGAGTGTCTCTGGATTTTGTTTCTCTAGTCAATGAAGACTAACACACATTCCCCACCCCCACCCCCACCCCCAACGGGAGGATCTAGACCGGTTGTTGGAAGCAGCCAGAACAAACGACGTCCAGGAGCCCTAATGAATTAGAGCCGTGACTCTGAGTGGGGACTGACAAGGACAGGGAAAGCCACCTGACCCTGACTGACCTAAGTCATGAGTCCCGGGGAGACCGGAGACCACGAGTCTGACCATCCAAGCCCTTGCCGGGTGAGGATCTAGTTCGGTCCCAGCCAAACAGGGTCCATCGCTTCAGTCCCAGCCAACCTGGGACAAGCGCCATTTAAAAAAAAAAAAAAAAACACCTCAGCCCTGAACTCTCAACAGCCTCTGGAGACAGGTAAAAAGGGCCTGCCAGTTCTGGGCTGCGTCTCACTCACTTTCCACCTTTGCATAGCGCAGACTCGCAGGGGACCTGTCTCATGCTGCCTGACTTCACTGCTCAATGCACCTGCTGGGCCGGGTCCTCCTCCCTGCTTGTTCTCCTTGGCAGAAGCTGGAGAAAGGGGTCCCTGAGAGGAGAGATTTGCACTGGCCATTGCAATGCCATCTTGTAGACTGTAGAGTGACCCCAAACATCTCTGAAAGCCGCACCTGGGACGGGTTTTACAATGACTCTTTTTGTTCTTGTTCTGCTTTCTTTTCTTTGTTTAACCCTTTTATTGGGGGCGCATGCAACTCTCATCACAACTCTTATCCATCCACCCACCCATTGTATGCCAAGCACATCTGTACACCCGTCGGCCTCCTCATTCTCACAACGTTTGCTTCCTATGTAAGCCCTTGGCATGGTCTCCTCATTCTTTCCCTTCCCTCCCCTCTCCGCCCTAGGATGTACTCTTACCTTCTCCAGATCAGAACACTGTCATTAATGCTATTGTTCCTTGGATGTTGCAGCCAGGATATTACTATGCTTATTTTATTAACCAGGATGTTATCATCCAGGCTGTGCCCTGCAGCGCTCACTAACTCTCAAGAATGATAACAACCATGTTGCTTTCTGCTTCTGTCCATGCTGGCCGAAGTCAAAAGTGATAGCGACGTCCGGCTTTTAATGGTGGACGGAAGTGTCCCGTGGGGACTGCGATCAAAGAGTCACTTTTAGATTCTCGAAGCCCAGTTATAGTGAATAAAAGACTCTCTGAGATGTCCAGACGTTACCGTGGCCGTCATTTATTTAAACCCAAGACATCTGAGCCCCAACACAAGGACAGACTCCCCAATGGACTGGGAAGTTGTATGAGCCTCCCCAGAGCGGCGACCTCCTCCCCTTTGAAGGTGCCCTTTAAAAAACTAGAAGGCTCCCCCTGCTTCACTCCCAGAGCAAAGGGAATCTCAGCGAGGCTAAGGTGTCCTTGAGCCCTCTTCATTTCTTTTGAAGGGGTCCCGCCCCTTCATAAATCTCGGGCTTATAAAAAAAATCTCCGACTTAGGAACCCTTTGCTGCTGTGGGCGTGGCACCGGGACAGAGCCCGGCTTCTCTGCGGGCCTTTACAAACCACACGGGTGGGCAGCGGCTTGCTGTTCCCCGCGGTGGGCGCCAACCTGGCGTGCCACCTTGTCCCACGGACGCAGGGAGGGCACGAGGGGGAGGGCGTGGACGGCCGTTTTCCCCACCTTCCTTCCACTTGGGGCCTCGAGCCCAGAATTGGACTCTGAACCTGTTCTTCCACGGGGGGACCTCTGTTACCCCTCTCCCCCCTCCCAGAGGTTCACAGCATAGACCAAACTCTTGGAGGGGGGCCCAGGACCCACCCCCCATCCCCTCCTGGACGCTGGTGAGACCCTTCCAAGCTGGAGACCATTGCCGTCCTCTGCCTGTTCAGTGACCCGTGGTTCATAGAAGGACAGAAGCCGAGGTGGTGGGGTGGGAAGTGGGGGGTGGGGGGTGGGAGCTGAGGAGGCCAGGCTGCTGGGAAGGGGAGGGGAAGGTCCAGAAGCTCCCCTACCTAGGACAAAGCCCAGCGAGGGTGCACTGGGCTCTCCACCTCTCTCTGAAGATCTTGCCCGTGGCAATAGCTTTTTCTTCCCTGAAATGAAGTCCCCAGGCACCATAATCCACTGAAACCGGATCACTGTAAGGCCCAACTGCAGCAGTCAAGACCCCGGGAAACCTAGATCTGAGTTCGTGAGCGCTGGGACCTGTGCTCAAAGCCTTAACGAGGCCCTCTGCGGCCCGGCCTGGGCCCCTGAGGGCCCAGTAGCACCAGCGGGTGACTGAGTTCGACCAGGATTTTCCTGACCGCGAACAGCTTTCAATAACGTCTGGGCAAAATCTCGTTCAGTCTACACTGCGGGGCAGAGAATCATGGTCCCCAATCTTTGAGGACAGAAAGAAAAACTCTGATAATGTGTGAAATCTGTGCCCGAGAACCTCCCTGCGGACAGGAGAGGGCAGGGGCTGGGAACGAACGGAGCCAGGTCCAGACTGAGAGCGAGCCTGGCTAAGGGCGCACAGAAAGAGACGGGGTGGCCCCACTGGGACCTGGGGCTCCTCCCCTGTCCGGACCCTAGAGACCCTCCCTCTGGGCAGCACCTCTCCTGGCTGCGCACCCTGGCACCAGCGTGGCCAGGGAGTCCGCCTGGAACTGGGCGACTCACATTCTCCTCCCTGGCTCAGACTTCTCAAGCCTCTCCCCCGGCTCCCCTCTGGAGAGGGCCCAGGTCAGCCTGTTTTGACTCAGTGACCCTGTAGGACAGAATTTCCCCTTTGGATTTCCCAGGATCTGTAGAGGAGCAGCAAGCCTTGTCTTTCTCCCACGGAGCAGCTGCTGGCTTCGAACCTGTGGTTAGGCGCCGGACGCATAACCCACTCCCCCATAACCCACTTCCCCCGCCCCCCCAGGACTCCTGTGGGTTGAATGGCGTCCCTTCAACAAGCATCAGGACCTCCGACAGTGGCCTTATTCAAAAACAGGGTCTCTGCCGAAGTCACGAGCTGAGTATCGGGGACGGTTATTTTGGCGTCAGCCCTCCGATGGTGTCACCTGGTAGGGTCCATACCCCCTAGTGACTGTTCTTCGACCGTGACAGGAGATGCTTTGGGCTTTTGTCGGCAGAGGAAGAAAGGGTAAGAAACATTGTTCCTACTAGCTGAGGCAGAAGTCTCCATTCTGGGTATGGTCCAGTCTTGTTGGCTTCGATTGGTCGTGCCTGGGTCATGTGCTGTCCCCTAAACCAATCCCATTGGCTTGTGGCCTGGACCTCCTTGTTAGTGTCCGGGCTGGAGATGGACCAAACCAGAAGCAAATTCACTGCTGCCAAGTGAACATTCACTCATAGAGACCCTGTAGGGCCGAGTGGAACTGCCGGTGTGGATTTCTGAGACTGTCACTTTTTTTTTTTTAATTTTATTGGGGGCTCTTACAGCTCTTATAACTTTCAATACATCATTTGTATCAAGCATATTTGTACACATGTTGCCATATTCATTTCCAAATAACAGGAGCCCTTGGTATAAGCTCCTCTTTCCCCCTCTTTTTTTTTGGAGGTGGGGCATCACTGCCCTCTGGTGGTGGGAGGCCCAGGGTTTGCTCCTGTGGAGCCGCTGCTGGAATTGAACCTCCAGCCCAGTGGGCCGCAGTCCCTCACACACTACGCCACCAGGGCTCAGCCCTATAAATCATTTTACTGGGGACTCATACAACTCCTATCACAAACCATCACAAACCATTGGATGCAGGCCACATTTGCACACTTTTTGCCATCATCACTCTCAAAATATCCTCCCTCCACTTAGACCCCCAGTACCAGCTCCCCATATTCCCCCCACCCCTCCCCATGAACCCTTAATAATTTACAAAGTGTTATTACTGTTTCATATCTAACACTGTCCAATGTGTCCCTTCACTCCCTTCCCTGTTGTCCGTACCCTAGAGAGGAGGTTATATGTAGATCCCTGAAATTGGTTCCCCCTTTCTGTTCCTCTCTCTCCCCACCCTTCCAGTGTCACCACCCCTAGAGACTATCACTTTGTGTGTGTGTGTTTTTGTGGGCATCACTGCCCCATGATGGGAGTAGGAGGCCCAGCCTTGCTCCTGGAGAGCTGCTGTTGGATTTGAACCACCAAGCCAGTGGACTGCAGTCCCGCACACAACCACTACGCCACCGGGGCTCAGCCCGAGATTATCACTCTTGAAGGGCATACAAATCCTTGTCTTGGGCTGAGCCCCAGTGGCGTAGTGGTTGTGCGCAGGACTGCGGCCCACTGGGACGAAGGTTCAATTCCAGCAGTGGGGCTGGGCCTCCTACTCCCACCACCGGAGAGCAGTGATGCCCCCCCCCCCCAAAAAAAAAATCCTTGTCTTTCTCCTGAGAAGGGGCTGGTGGCTTTGAACTGCTGACCTTGCAATTAGTAGCCCAACACAGAATCACTACACCACCAGGGCTACTGGCACAGGGACAGTTCCTTTAAAGGGAACAGGAGGTACAGTTTGCAGTTAGCAGAAGGAAACCAGTAGCTGGAGGGCTGACAACCGGCACAGTCGGGCTTGCAGGGGACAAGGAG
Source organism: Nesogale talazaci (assembly GCA_004026705.1). Classification (NCBI taxonomy): domain Eukaryota; kingdom Metazoa; phylum Chordata; class Mammalia; order Afrosoricida; family Tenrecidae; genus Nesogale; species Nesogale talazaci. Next base: position 10,677 of record PVJH01012411.1, read on the forward strand.
CCCCTGCGTCTGTGGGACCTTCCCTTCTTCTGCAACGTGGATAGAAGCGGGTGTTCCACCCAGCTGACTGTGAGTTCTAATGTCCCACCATGCGGCACGATCAAGTCGTTTTTGTCCCCAGTCTTCTATCTGCATTTCCACATGCAATGTTTGCATCAATACCTCCCTCCACTGGCTTGAAGATGTTGCGGGCCTGAACACAGATTGCATGTCCCTGGTCAGGGCTGAATTAAGACCCTAGACCTGTGGTCCTCAACCTTCCTAATGCTGCCACCCTTTAATAAAGTTCCTCATGTTTTGGTGACCAAAACCATACAACGATTTTCGTCGTGACTTCCTAACTCTGCGTTTGCTACTGTTTGACTGATGATGTACATAAATATTCGCTATGCAGGATGAATTAGGCGACCCCCGAGAAAGGGCCCCAAGGGGTCTTGACCCACATTTTGAGAACTGCTGCCCTAGATCCTCTAAGCATCGGAAAGCTTATGGTGCCTCCTGACCAGGCCCCAACCTCTGTCCTCTTGAACAGCCATTTCAAAGCCATAAAATGAATGTGAGGAAGTCCAAGAGGCAAGGTCATTTTCCCCATAAAGACTATTTCCACGACAAATATAGGTTGATCCAATTATTTTCAGACAAGCGCAATCATTTTCTCCTGGCTCTCTGCTGCTCTGCTCCCACGCATGTGCTGAGGTTGCTGGTGGGAAATCTATCTGCCTGCTGGTCCTGCCTGGCCCGGAGCGAGACCCTCTCGCTCCCCCCACGGCTGCAGCAGCCGCTGGCTGAGGTGTGTGACTGCACTTGCCCTCAGAGCTCAGAGGAGAGGAGAGGCAGGGCCCAGGGCTGCCTGAGCAGACGGGACGGTGTATAGCATTCTCCCAGGGTCCCTGCCACCCACGAGGAGTCTCCACCCCGGAACCAGGGAGGGGCCTCTCCAGAGTGAGCCAGGCCTTGTGACCCCGGAGCCCGTCATTCACTTATTCGGCTCACATGCATCAGAGGTCTCGTGGGAGCCAGCCGTTGACCCAGACTGAGAGGGCAAGACCAAAAAGGAAAGGCTTGTACGTCATGGGCCTCCAGGAGAGTGGAGTCGGCGTCTCACTAAAAGAGTCACCCAAACCCAAAGTCCTCTCTGCGGGTGACTAGCCCCTGCGATGGTGAGTGTAAGTGAGTGTGGAGGTGGGGGGGGGGCACCCCCGGCCTGCCATCATCTGTCGCCTGCCATCATCTGTCATGTCCACTACGAAGGGCAGCCGTCCCACTCTCTGCCACTCTGTCCATCAACTCCATGTCTCTTTAAGGTAACGGGAGGAAAAGTCCAAGCATCTTGCCACCGAATCATGGACTCCTTTTACCAAGCGAAAACATCAAGCTGTGAAGCTCTTGTTTTTTTGTTTTGTTTTGTTTTTTGGGGGGGGGCATCACTGTTCTCCGGCGGTGGGAGTAGGAGGCCCAGCCCCACTGCTGGAATTGAACCTCCGTCCCAGTGGGCCGCAGTCCCGCGCACAACCACTACGCCACCGGGGCTCAGCCAAGCTCTTATTTCTTGACGTCTCCTCTGTGCAGGCCTGCAGGGGCCAGAGGCCCGGGCTCCGTCCCCCCAAGCTTGCCCCAAAGAGGGCTGTGCTCTTGGGTCAACATCACCACACAGCAGGAGGCTGGCAGCCTCCAGGACTCGAGTCACGCTCTTTGCTGATGTTCATTTGAGTTCCAGGAAGAAAACAAAGCTGAAAAGACAAGGCCAGGGCGGGAGGGTGGATGGGGTCAGGGTTCTCAATAAAATTCTAACAGGACAGCCCTGGGCACCCTCAAACAATGAGCAGGCGCCTTGTCCAGATTGGAGGGGCCAGGATTCTCCCCACAACTTCCTGGTCTTTTTCTCACCCATGCAGATGTGTCTTAAAACATCTGAATAAGCCCTCCTGACCATTCCTAGGTGCTTCCAGAAAATCTCCTGGAATTCCCAAACACGCAAACCATTGCCTTCTAAGCGGACCTTTCTGTCTGGAATTGAACGGAAAGATGTCTGGCCCAGCAGAGCCTCTCGGAAGCCACAGTTTTGACTGGACCTTTTAGACAGCAGCCTAAGAGACCAAGGTGGGCTTCTGCCTGGGAGCGGGCAGTCATCCATCCACTGATCACAGAGACACGTGTCAGTAGGTTTTGTCTGGAATAAACCTGTGGTGTGTGTGTGTGTGTGTGTGTGTGTGTCTGTGTCTGTGTGTGTGTGTGTGTCCTGGACCCTTGTAGCAATACTTTGGGACTTAGCCTCCTGTCCTCTGTCTCTGGGGAGGGATGCTCTCCTGAGGGGAGGCCCAGGTACCTTGCACACACCTGTGGCTGGTTTGTGTCTGGTCTGTCAGACTGTAGAGAACCTCCCTGCAAGTAAACCCCGGGTGAAATCTGGGCGGGCTCCTGGAAGCAGGCTTGTGCAGGAGGGGACTTTGTAATATGGTCCCGGTAAACTCCAACCGCTTAGCGACCTCCTGAGGCAGAGTTGAAGTGGCCCCTGGGGGTTTCTGGGGATGTTAAATCTTTATAAGAGCAGAAAGCCTCCTCTTTCTTTCATGGAGCAGTGGGTAGTTTTGAACTGATGAACTTGTGACCAGGTCACGAGGGCTCTGTAGCATTATCTCAGGGCTTGTTAAACTTGCTAGTTTCCCTCTGTGGCCGAGGAGGCGGCGGCGGCATCGGTTACCCCCAAACCAAACCAAACCAAAGAAACAGGTGTGTGACTAGACCTGGTGTGGGGGTCATGTGCTTATGTCAATTTCATGATTGAGATGTAAGGGTGGAGTCTAGCCTGTTCATCTGGAGATAGCCATTGAGTAGCCAATGAGGCCTCGGTGTGGGCATGGCTTTCTCCTGAGACTTCTGGGAAATCTCACGATATTTCCCTCATGTCTCCCCCAGTTGTTGGGAGTTAGTCTCAGAGACAACGAATTACAGACAAGACAAGATGGCAGTGTCCGAGGAGCTGAAGGAGTTGGAGGAGAAGCCACATGGCCTTACCCTGATGGAGCCAGACCTCTGAAGCTGGAGAAGTCACATGGAGACCCCTGCCAGCGCTGAGTTGCTTCTACCACCACTGAATGCTGTTGACAGACCCTGAGCCCTGGAAGCGAGGAGCCATGGGACTCTGCACCCACTGGCCGGTGACTTTGTGAGTCGGAAGGAGACTTTGAAGATTGATATTGGGCATATGGGTTAATATCAGATTTATGACTTTGAACTGGACTGGGTTGGGATGCTTTCTTAATGTCCTATTCCTCTTGTATATAAACCATACCCTTATATCCATATGTGTGTCTATGTATCTGTTTCTCTAGTTTACCCGGACTGATCTGGGTTGGAAGCCACGTGCATTGCCTCCCAGGGGCCTCCGCCGGTTGAAGTCTGGCTTCCTTTGAGACGTTCTCACCAAAGCCTCGGCAAGAGGAAAGGCCCTAACGAGAGCACACGCCGACCACAGACAGGGCTGGGTACACACGCTTGCCGTTCTCTTCCTTCGTCCCCTCATCTCTCACCGTCCGTGCGTGACTCCTGGGTGCCCACGGCGCTGAGAGCCAGGCACAACCACAGGCACCAGGGAGACAGCACCCACAGAAAGCAGACACCCTGTCTGCCTGTGGCTGATGGTCCCGAGAGCCCTGTGACCGTCAGGTCTGACTCCTAGCCACTGCAGATAGACGAGCAGAGTTGTGCTCCACGGGGTGCTCCAGACAGGGACCTGGAGGCACCAGCTCGCCAGGCCTGGCTGGTGAGGCTTCCCTAGGTGGGTTTGAACCACCAACCCGTTGCACAGTAAGTAGCTGAACACTCACCCTCTGTGTCTTGTGTGTGCGCAGCAGAGGGTGGGAGGGGGAAACGTCTAAGGGGCATGGACCATTCCCCATGCTGGAGCACCTATTTGCTCCGGAACCAATAGACACTGTGGAACACCGGGGCAGGGACTTTGGAGGGCATTTTCATACTTAGCCTTTTAAATATTTTTTAAAATAAATCATTTTTTGGGGAGGCCATCATTGCCCTGCTAGGAGTAGGAAGCCCAGCCTTGCTCCTGTAGAGCTGTTGCTGGATTTGAACCATCAGTCCTGTGGGCCACAGTCCCACACACAACCACCACGCCACCGGGGGTCAACCCTAAAATAAATCATTTTATTGGGGACTTTTACAGCTCTTGTAATGATCCATACATCAGTTGTATCAAGCACTTTTGTACACGTTGCCATCATCATTTTCTTTCTTTTTTTTTTTTTGGCATCACTGCTCTCTGGTGGTGGGAGTAGGAGGCCCAGTTCCACTGCTGGAATTGAACCTCCGTCCCAGTGGGCCGCAGTCCCGCGCACAACCACTACGCCACCGGGGCTCAGCCCTTCCATCATCATTTTCAAAACATTTTCTTTCTACTTGAGCCCTTGTATCAGCTCTCTTTTCCCTCCTTCCCCCACCCTTGTGACCCCTAGATAAACTATACATTATTATTATTCTAAAATCTCACACCATCCACTGTTCTCCCTTCACCCACATTTCTGTTGTTCAGACCCCTGGGGCAGGGTGGTTGGGGGGAGGGCAGTTATATGTCAAGCAGTGCCATCAGTTCCCCCCTCTCTCTCCCCTTACCTCATGGTATCACTACTCCCATTACTGTTCCTGAACTTACTCACTGGCTGGGGTACAAAAGGCACATGGAAGCCCCAAACCTGAGTTCACTGGGCAGCCCTGGCAGAGCTCCTGGGCTGGCAGTGAGGTGCGTGCGTCACCAGTAGCACCCGGGCCTGAGGCCTGATATCAGAACTGCCAGTCCACACCCTGCCTGAGCAAGACCTTGAAGTCTTCCTCACGTGATTCAGAGCTACATGGAGGGACACGATCAGGGCTGCTGGCACCGGCGGGCCGTGGGGCTGGGACTTTACGGGAATCTCTCTCTGCGCCTCTTTGTCTGCGCAACACCCGAGGTCTCAAAAGGCAATTACTTCTTGCATGCAGTTGTGTCCTCAACAAGCCACTCACTGGGTTGGAAAACATCAAACACAGCGGCCGGGTTTCTGTAAATAGATGTGTCGTGCCCATTGCCAACAGACTGTGTTAGAGGGTCTGGGCCTCGGGAATGCAGCTTTGACCTTGGCTTGTACTTCCTGGAAGGACAGACCAGAGCAGCAGTGGGGCAGCAGAGGCAGACTTAAGAGCAGAGAATGGATAAAGCAAGGGCTGTTAGTGGGGATCTGCTGCCCCTTTGGCTCAAAGAAGCTCCAAACCAGCTTGATGGGAAGGTTAACTGGGAACACACCATCGGAGGACTGGATGTGGAACAAGTCCCGTGTCTCTTGAGTGTCCTGTGTCCAGAGAGGGGGTTGCTGGGGGCTTATCCCGGCTCAGTGACCTCCAGCAAGGGAATGAAATCCTGCCTGCTCCTGCGCACCCCTCACCAGTGTTCTGTGGGGCTCCTGAAGACACCACTGCTTGGCTGGGTGTGGAGCATGTGGATATACTGTGTCTGTGCGGCAGCCCAAAAGGGGATGGATGCCCCAGGGGGGGCGCCTGGGGAGGGCGTCCTGCTCACATTGGCTCAGGGTTCTGGGGACCCAACGGGGCAGCTCCACTCTCCTGGCTGGTCGACACCAGCCAGACTTGACACGAGGCTGGCAGGGCGTTGAGGTGAGTGGGTAAGAGCTCGGATGGCAGGCATGGGCAGGATATGGATTCCAAGTGACGGTGTGGAATGATGGGAGGGGTGAGGCGGTAGGAATGTGCACACTACGTAGGCCAAAGAACAATTGAGAGGCATTTAGAGAGGGGGTGCACTTTGTTCACGATCTCGTCGTGCAGAGGCTGCAGAGTCGCATTTCCAGGTGTGAGAGACAGGTGGAAAGCTCAGAGCAGGGAACAGCCTCGAGAGGGGGTTCTTCAAAGGCAGGAGCAGATGGAAGGAGTCTGGATTCTAGAAGTAGCAGAGCGCTGCCCCCCACGGTGTCAACGTTGGACGCTACGGGTGTACCTGCCACCAATCTTCCATCTGTGGGAACCGACCCTCGCTCCGCCCGTCGCCCTGCATCTCTCCCCAGTTCTACTTCACGCACATCTCCCAGGGCTTATGCAGACATCTAGCTAACACCAGCAGAGTTGCACCGTCCTCGGGTCCAAGGGGCCCTTGTTCATAGCCCAGTTTAACCGGGAGGCATTCTGAATGCTCCTTCTGTCCTCTCTCCAAAGTTTGGAGGAGGAACTGGCTGGAAGCCGGAGAATGCACCCCCTCCAAGTGATTCAGTTTGGGACAATGACATCACGAGGCCTTCTGTTTTTCCGAGACACTGCATATTAAGGGAAAGGCTGGGAGCTCACTTTTGTCTGATTAGGCGCACGATGTTGGGGGTTGGACAGGAAGGGCACGGCTAATGAGAGGCTAGGAAATGAGATCATTTCTTTTATAAATTCATCTGATGTTGAGGAAACAAAGAATTTGCACGGGGGGTGGGGGGGAGACACAATGAAATTAACCAATGAGCCGCACCCTCCTTTGGGATCTGAACTTCCGGTTGGGACCCAACAGCATGGCTGGGGTCCGTGATTGTGTCAGGGCTGAGTCTCCCTTAAGGACAGCTTTTCCCCTTCAGATTCAAAGGGCCATTTCCTAAATGAGCCAGCCGGGGGCAAGAGGAAGAGTCCAGGTAGGAGCAGGCCAGTGAGTGCCCGTCTTGGTGTTGGAAGACAGCTGCTTTAACTCCTTCCTGCAGAAGCGCAAGGCACAAAACGCCACCACACAACTCAAGGCCAGCTCTGGTCTGTCCTAGTGAGTCAGAGACCCCCTCGCCTGCCAAGCCCACGCAGAGTCCCCCTCGTTCACCATCGTGAACAGGACGACTGCCTGCTCATTCTATGTCTGGCCGGGCGTGCTCTCGGGCAGCATGGGTTAAGTGGGGTGTGGGAGAGAGGTGCAGCCCTGCAGTGAAGAGGGCAGGGGCATTCCTGAAGTGCCCCAGGCCACACCTCTAACACTCACATCCCCCTCCCCACCACACACACACACACACACACACACACACACCTAGCATCCAAGAAAGGAAGGATACGCTAAAAATCAAAACCTATTTGGGAAAATGCATCAAACTGGATCCACTTGAGATTTCTGAATTTTACTGTATGTAAATACTTCAACTTAACAAAAAATGTTCAAAAAGCGGGTAGGGAGGAGGAAAGGTCTGCTCCTAGGTGTGGCAGAGAAAGGCAGTGGAATCGCTGGTGCTGTGTCCACCAGCTGGACACAGGGAGGGGTTTCCTGAAAACCTGCCCCGGCGGCCTCAGCCACCACTTCTTGTGGCTGAAGGCGCCTTCCTCTGTGGGGGATTAGGGAACCGGATGGACCTGGTTCCATTTGGTCTATATTGAGACCTGTTCTAGGAGCCAAGGACAGGATTCTTCGACTTAGGCATTTGAGGTTGAGAAGGGGGAAGAGTATTGAGATTTATTTATTCACAACCCAGGTTGAAGACAAACAAACAGGCCTTGTCCAGCTGAGGATTTTAATATATTTATTTGAAAAGCAAGTTCTGTGAAAGAGCACACTAAGTAGTCAGGTGTCTTCGCTTCAACTGAAGACTCAGAGACTCAGGGCAGCCCAGAGGCAACAATACATGCACGAAGTAGCAGGTCTCAGTTCAAATGGCCTCACGCGTGTCCGACACGAGCCTGGACAATCTTCTTCGGATGAACACTTGAGTCTGGGAAAGGGGAGCGGAAACTGAGGTTATTCTAAAAGTGTTTTCTTTTTCTTCCACACTACTAGCTGTTGAAATCTAACACAGTCCTGGCCCTGACGTGCTAAGAGGAATCAGTTTTCAAACTCCTACTAGAACACGAATGTTTTGTCTTGAAAACCAACAGGAATTCCATTGCCAACTCTACGCTTCAAAGTCATTTACAGTTAACTGCCTTGAGAGACTTAATGAAGGTCAGTCTTCAGGAGGAACTGTGAAAGGCCACAGGGGTGGGGGCTGGGGAAGCAGGCAGCGATGCAATTCCACTAGGAGCGGACAAGGATCATCATATCAATCTCCTACCTAGGCCCCGAGCTAATAATCTTTCTAAAGTCCTGCTTGAAAAGCTTTTGTTAATCGATACTGTATGAAATACCACACGAGAGATGCAATAGACTTTTAAGTGTATTTTCCTTTGGGTATAATGTAATGAATGATACTTTTACCTAATTTAACAGTATAAAAAATTCCTATTTGTATGAAAACATATTGGGACTAGGGTGGAATTCGAGAACCTTGGCTACATAGATTTTATGCTTCTTTAAACAAGAGATTGTTTCAAAGTCATGGGAAAATTAAGTTAAAAGATAATGGCATTTTCCCTATAAACTTTTTAAGTCCTTTGATATGGGCCATAAGAAAGACAGCTTTGTGAAATCGGGTGATTCTAATTCCTGTGTCTGAAGCCCTCCTTCAAAACTATTAAAACATGGGACAGTAGTGATCTTTCCTAATGGGATGAAGCTCTGTAGTGTTGTCTTAAAGAAAAACACACACACACATCCAGGTGCTCTGAGTTGAGCTGACCACGGTGACCCCGGGTGTGTCAGACCCGATCTCTGCTCCCGGGGTTTGCGGTGGTTTATTTCCCCCGAGACTGACTCAGGGACCACTGGAATCTTTGGGATGACCTTTCAACCAGTCCCCCAAAGTGCTCACCCTTTGCACCCCGACTCCGGTGCCCGTGGTAGAGCCTGGCCCCTCCACTTTCTGGAAGGCCAAGTCTGAGACCGATGAGGTAGGTGTTCAGGAAGTAGGTGCCGGGGCAGGTCAATAGTGACACACTGAGCTGAGAAGCCAGAGGTTGGTGGTGTAAGCTTTGAATCTACCTGGTGGTCCCACAAGGGAAAGGTCTGGCAACCTGCTTCTTGAAAGACTTGGCCCCGACAGTCTGATCGAGCAGTTCTGCTTCGTCACCTGGCCTCACTATGAGTCGGTGTCGGCTTGGGAGCGCCAGTGGCAGCGGCGGCAGCTAAAGGTTTCATTACGTCAATGGTGAGGCTTTTTGAAACTCAAGATCCCCAGCGACTCAAAGCATAATCTCTGCACAGAGGCCAGTGCTGTCTCCAGACCCTGAGCTAACTGCAGAAACACCTCACTTCAGAATGTCCATCAGCTCTGCTACAAAGCCACTGTGCGGTTCAGAAAGCTTCTTTATCTTTTAAAGAGTCTGTCCATGAAAGAACGGGGCAGCTTTGTCTTCTGAAGCAAGCACCTTACCTTCTCTTGGAGCTGCAAACAGACTGCAGACCACCACACTGAATGGCATTGTGGGAGCACTAAGAGCAGAGGTCTGGGGGTCTGGAGATTATGTGGCAGAAAGAGATGAAGAAGGGACATTCTAACACTGTTTTGTAATATGGATTAAGCAGCAGAAACACAAAGTTAGAAAAAAGAAAAGAAAGAGTGTTGTCTGTGGGGCAGGGGTTGCCCAAACACACGTGAAGTCCCGAAGAAGCCATTTCCCGTTCACCTGCAGTCTGGCTCCACTTGCGCCTCCGGCCCTAGTCGTCAATGTACTCGAATGGTTCTGGTGGTTCTGGCTCTTGTTCCTCCTCCTCAATTTTCGGGCCATGCGCTGCCACCGGTTCCACCAGCTCTTCCATGTCTTCGCTGGTGTCCTTCAGAATGATGATGCCGCCAATGGAGAGCTGTGGGCACAGGCGGAGGAGGGGAGAATGCTGAGCCCCACCTGCAGCGCATTCTTGGCAAAGGGCACCCAAGACCCAGGAGAGGACAGTGCCTTGCTCGCAGGGACTCAGGAAGCTGGGGATTTGTGCCCCTGACCTTAACCAGCTTGCCCAGCTATGCAACAGGGAGAACCAGGTCTCTCCGACCATTCCTTTAGTTATTCTGAAGACCGAACAGAGTAGGCCGGGCCAACATGCAATTACAGAACAGAATAGATGGCCACGACCTACATGAAGTATTCCTAACCCTAACCCCCTGGCTCGGTCTGTTGCAGCAGGTGATGCTGACCTATTGGGTGATGTGTCCCAATTTAAGAGTAGCATTTCTATGTCTAACTGGAAAAAAAAAAAAGGGGGGGGGGCGCCAGTGTGTCAAACCCACAATTGCTCGATGTGAGAAAGATGGGGCAGTCTGTCTCCATAAGGATGTACAGCTTAGAGAGCGTAAGGGGCATCTCTGCTGTGTCCTATAAGATCACCGAGAGTCAGAATGGAGTCCGTGGTCAGGGGTTACTGCACAGCCACTGCCCTGACGCGGGGTCTCAGCACGACTCGAGGGAGCTTGCTGTTCATGGGGCTCCTGCTCCAAGCACGATCCCACACAAGCAGCACTAGGAGGTGGTTAGCAATGCAGGAGCCCCGGGCCGCCATGTTGGCTCAACAGACGCGGCATTCTAACCAGGTCCCCAGATGATGTGTGCACACACTACAGTGGGAGGAACACGCGCGTCTACTACACAGCGGGCCAGCTGTGAGAAGACCACCATTTTGGACACCAAGACAATCTAGAAATGAATAGACAACTTTTCTCCGGAGAGTTTCAGCACCACAAAGAGATCCAAGTAGAATATTCCAGATAACCAAGTGCTCTTTTACACTGCCCTACAAACCCTTAAGATATTTGGCAATAAATACATACATAAGAAACAAAAGAGAAATACACGGTAGCAGCAATTCTATTAAGCCTTCTCCCAAACACATTAGCAGAAGGTAAATTTACACACAAAACTATTCACCCATCTCTAGGGCACTAATCTTATTCTACTTGCTGCCTGGGTAAAAGGAAATGGAAAGCTGCCCTTTTTAATTAAATCAGTCAACAATGGCAGGGCACATCTGGAAAAAACATATTTCTACCAAAGTACATTACTGGCAAGGGAGAAAAGCATAGCACATTAGTCAATGATTCACATATGCACAAGCATAACTACAGTTCAACCTAATCTGATTTCCACCCATCAGAGCTCTGCCTGCCATGCTGTGCAGGCTGATGTGACTTTACAAAATGTTAACCGATTCCCCTTCTCTACACACACACACACACACACACACACACACACACACACACACACACATCTATACTTCTCTTTTGTTAAAAATAAAAATTGGCTTTTCTTGAATAGGATCCATTTTATAAATTCCTCGTACCCATCCAAGAACAGTCAGAGTGTGCATGGCCCCTGCCCTCCTGATTCCTCTGTGGCCTGAAAAAATCCCAAAGGCAGGCCCAAATGGAGAGCAATCTTCTCACCACTTAGAAGAAAACACCCACTCTCACCAAGAGAACATTCTACTTTTGTTTGGGAAACTACATGGTACCAGGTCCTGACTATTACTATGTGCAACTGACATGAAATGATCTAATTCAAATACTGCAACATAAACTCTGAGAAAACTTCCTACCTAAAGGTAGATGGTTGAAGTTTATTGATCCCCTCAATGTGAGTGAGAAAGTTTGCCCTAAGCAGCTAGTAAGCTCCATGACATTCTGTTCCTGGGGAAGGTTAGCTACAGCTGAAGATACAGGGGATACTCCTGATCCTCCACTTCTCTAGGAGAGAGGGCATGCTGTCCTCACCGAAAAACAAGCACTGCTTCTTTCAACTGCGGCATCCCAAGGGAGTGGGGGTGGACTTGTTGACCCCATCCTGGAAGGTAGTGTGAGCTGTCAGACAACGTGGTCTTCACTGGATGTGCACACATGCAGGTGCATACACCCACACACATTGCATTCCTTAGTAACTGAGATATCACTGAGAATACAATGCACCCTTGAACAATATGGAACCCAGTGATTTGTTAGTACAACCACAAAACTGTGCAACCAAGTCACCATCCATCCTTGCACACTCAGCCCCTTGTCACTACAAAGCCTGTCCTATGCCCCTGTGGATGGTTGACAGACGTGAAGTCACACAATATGTGGTCCTGGTGTTTGGCTTGGTCTCACTTAGCACAGTATTTTCCAGGCTCAGACATAGTGGACCAGAGTCGGCAGTATTTTGCTTTCATGACTGAATTCCAGGTGGGCACGGGCCAGATGGAAGGCTGCAGTCTTTGAGCTTCTGTGGTAAGGGCTTCATGTTCTTTGCTCTCAGTGGGCGAGGCTGTGACCTGCGCTTATCTTAAGGTGCTAATTAGCCTTCCTCTCATCCTGATGCTGAGTTCTCCGTATAGAGTCCAGGTTCTTGGATTACTTGCTCAGCACAGAATGAATAAACATGTGCAAAGGCTACAACCCTGATACACATCCATCCTAATTTTAAATCCCTCAGTGTCCCCCTGCTGTGTACAGCCAATTGCCTCTTACGCGATGTCCAAGTTCTGTAAAGAGCACAACCAAGGGTTCTGGAGTTCTTATTTTCTGCATAATTTGTTATGATCGACACCGTCACATGCTAGTTAAGGTGTTGGCAAAGAAAACTGAATGTACACCAACCAACCGCCAGACACATGAACAAACCTGTCTTCGGAGTAGCATGGCCAGAGTGCTCCTTAGAAGTGAGGATGGAGAGACTTTGAATCATGCTCTCTGGACCTGTACCAGGAGACCAATCCCTACAGAAGGACATGGTGCTCGATCACTGGACAGGAGGAAAGGTTCTACACAAGTTGGACCGATACCGTGGGGGCAACAATGGGCTGAATCAGCAACGACAGCTTCGTTCTGCTGCACACAAGGTTGCCAAGTTGGAACCGACAACAACAACAAGTGAACATCATTTTTTGTCCAGTCCTAGCTGATGGATATTGAGGTTGTTCCCACTGTTTGGCCATGATGAATTAAGCTGCTCTAAGTATCGGGGCAGACAGTCTGCAGAGAACAAGCTTTCCCGTTGTCCATGGACACAGAGCTGGGGTGGGGGGGGTGTCATGTGGGGTTCCACCCGTCACTTTTGAGGAACTGCCAAATTTCTCTCTCACAGAGGCTGTTCCAACTTATACTTCCCACAGCTGTCCAGGCTCATGTGTTCTCTTGTGCAGTTGTCTAGTGATCCACGAAGTTGAGAATCTGTTCTTGTGCTTACTGGCCATTTGTATATCTTTTTTTTTTTTTTTTTGGGGGGGGGGGGACATATCACTGCTCTCCGGTGGTGGGAGTAGGAGGCCCAGCCTCACTGCTGGAATTGAACCTCCGTCCCAGTGGGCCGCAGTCCCGCGCACAACCACTACGCCACCGGGGCTCAGCCCTTGTATATCTTCTTTGGAGAAATATGTATCAAATCCTTCAACCCATTTTTAAAAACCAACCCCCCCCACCAAGCTATGTATTTAAATTTTTTTTTTTTCCAAAACAACCTATCATCTTCAAAGTAGGCTCCATTACATTTAATATAATTGTCAAACTGGCAATTCTATTCTTGGAAACAGTCTTCAAATTCATCTATTTGGATGGCTGTCAGCACCTCCCTCTTTTTCTACACCTCTTTCATGTTGTCACATCGCCGTCTATTCATGTTCTTCTTCATTTACGGAAGCAAAAAAAAAAGTCACACAGAGCAAGGTCAGGTGAGCAAAATGTGAGGCAGGAGTGGCACGCGCACTGGGATGGCAGCGTGAGCAGGTGCATTGCAGTGCTGGCAAAACCAGTCCCTGTCTGCCATAAATCAGGCCTTTTTTGGTCCTATACTGTTAAGCAACCCTTTTGGAACCTCTAAATAGAAAGCTTGGTTAACAGTCTGACCTGGTGGAACAAAAGCATTAGGAGTCGACGTTTTTGTCTGTTCGGGAAGTTGACGGCGTGTAGAACAAGGTTTGCCATCAGCTGACATTTCTTTTTTTGAAATGAGAAAACCACTCTTACACTTGAGTCTTCCCCATAGTGCTTCTCTTAGAAGCTGTGTCCAACATCCTAATAGTTTCTGCGGCATTTTTCCCGAGCAGGAGACAAAATTTTCATAGCAACACACTGTTGTTTTTTTTTTTAAATCAGTCACCACAAAATGAGGTTCCGGGCTGAGCCCCGGTGGCGTAGTGGCTGTGCGCGCGACTGCGGCCCACTGGGACGGAGGTTCAATTCCAGCAGTGGGGCTGGGCCTCCTACTCCCACCACCGGAGAGCAGTGATGCCCCCCCAAAAAACACCAACACCAACAACAAAATGAGGTTCCAACGAAATTGCTTTTACAAAAAAAGTCACTGTGACCAGAGAACCTTCCCAGATCTCAGAGAGTTGCTTGATGTTCACGTCCCAGGAAAAAATGCATACTTCAAAAACTCTGTCCAGTGGAGTGTTCTTTCTTTTTCTTTTTTTTTTTTTTTGGGGGGGGGGGGCCCGCACAGGGCCTGCCCAAGGCATAACCCTCATATTCATTTATGAGGATCGAGAAATCTTGTCAATAACTTTGCCACAGACCAAGGCTATGGGGGTACTGAATGTATTTACTAATAATGTCTCTCAAGTTTTTAGATATAAGAACCTAGAACATGAAAGCATCATCAAGCTCAGCTCTCAGATTAATATTTGTTTCGAATGTGAAACTTTCTGTCTTGGAATAAACAAAATAATATGCAGATTCTTTACTAAGTCTAAAATTCAATGAATCTATGGAAATAGTGTAATTGCAAAGATGATCACCACTTCCTGAATAGTGCCAGGTCTTGTTCTAAGTGCTGTGTATAAATAGTATAGATTTGTTTAATCTCTGCTATATTCCCCTAACTTGGGGTGGTGATGTCCATTTACAGTAGAGGCCATTAAAGGCAGAGAGATAGCTAGCTGGTCCAAGGTCACATGATCTGTAAGTGGCAGAATCAAGATCAAAACCCAGCGTGTATCCTATCAAGATTCCACTGCCCTGTGGATTAATATGTCACTGGGATACAGTTGAGTGTCACTGTGACTTACTGGCTTGAAAGGTTGGTATCTACAAGTCTCTGTCATGGTTAGGACCTTAAGCTGGGCAGGCATAACTCGAGCGGGGTTATCCAATAATTGGAAGTTTGGCTCAGGTTCTTTTTTCTTTTCTTTTTCTTCCTTTTTCTCTGCTTCATCCTAGTGGAGGAGAAAAAAACAATCTCTAAGTTTCACGTCTAATTCACATCAATGAGTGTGTTAGACACATATACCAAGCAAACACTAGGTGTAAGAGGTTCTAGTAGACACAGAAATACAACTGGAATGACATCACACTTAGAGGGGGAAGGTAACCCCGGATGGTCATCTTAGTTTTGTGTTTGTTTTTTTTTGGGGGGGGGGGGGGCATCACTGCCCTCTGGTGGGAGTGGGAGACCCAGGCTTGGTCCTGGAGAGCTGCTGCTGGATTTGAATTGCCAAGCCAGTGGGCTGCAGTCCCGTACTCAACCACTACGCCACCGGGGCTCCGCCTGTCATCTTAGTCTTACAGGACAGTTTTCTGCCAGGAGAGCTTCAAAAATGAGGGTTCATTTAAGCAAGCAGGAAAACTCATAGCCAAAACATGGGCGGATGATGAAATAAAGCTTGAAATGCTAGCTGACATCAGCTCTTGTATGAAAGAACTTTCCAGTCATCATTACCTGTTCGTCTTTTGAAAAACCCTATTTTGTCTTTCAAGACCCGTTTCAGTCATCATTCCTCCCAGAACTTATTCCTGATCTGTATTCTATTTTCCCACAAGGAACCCTGGTGGTATAGTGGGTTTAGCGTCAGGCTGCAAACCACGAGTTTAGCAGTTCAAAACTATGAACCAGTCTTCTGGAGAAAGATGACGCTGTGGGCTGCAGTAAAGACTGTGCTCTTGGAAAGCCTTGGTCACCCACGAGGGCAGCTAGACCCTACTCTGACGGGCCACGATGAGCCAGAACGGGCACAATGACAGTGAATTTTTAAGTTTTAAATAAATCATAAAGTGCTAATTAGCACTATATGGCCATATATGCTTGGCATCATGATTTAAAACTGCGGCTCTCAACCCAGGGGTCACGATCCCTTTGGGGATTGAATGATCTTTTCACGGGGGCTACCTAAGACCACTGGAAAACATTTATTTCTGATGGTCTTAGGAACCGAGACACCCTCTATCTGCCAACTCCAGGCAGGCACGCCCACATGTAGATACACCCCCACAAGAGTACCTTACCCGGCGTGAAGACTTTTTCCCATGCTACACTATGCTTCAAGACAAAATTTCATTCATCATTAGAAATAAATATTTTATAATAGATAATTTACAGTTTTTGTGATTAATCACTATGCTGTAATTATGTCCAATTTGTAACAATGAAAATACACCTTGCATATCAGATGTTTACATTAAGATTCATAACAGTAGCAAAATGACAGTTATAAAGTAGCAAAGAAAGTAACATTCTGGTTGGGGTCACCATAGCACGAGAAACTATATTCTAGGGGGGCAGCAAGAGGAAGGCAGAGAAGCGCTGATTTAGAAGGCTCTGAGAGCCAGGGATCCGAGTGTCCAACCAAGAATAGGGTGGAGATAACCAGCTCAGAAGGACACCAAATAACACCCACCACTTCCATTTTTTCCTCTTCCTTCTTCTCTTTTTCTTTTTCCTTCTTCTTAGCCTTGGCAGTGATAGACAACACAGCAGTGGATACCTACAGGACAGAAACAGGGCAAACAGCCTGCATTCAGTGTCTACAGACAAACAAACGCCCAGGAGGGCTCAGTTTTATAACATTCCCTCTTTCAGGAGTCAGGGAATCAATGGGAAAAGCAAACAGGACACTCATCCGCACACCTTACTACCACTGACCTCGCCCTGAGGTTGCTCTCTTAATCCCTAAGCTAAGCTACCTCTCCTGCTCTTTAATGTAGGCATCCTGGATGTGGACTTGCTGTTTCTGAGAGCGATAGAAGGAAATAAGTAATTCTCTTGCAGCGATACAAGGAAAACACTCACTTTCCCTGAGCCCTGGTGGCAGGGGCCCTCCCTGGCTCAGTTGCCCTACGATGGTAACATATCGCCTGAGAGGCTGGCCTAGAGCTAGTCTTCCATGAGCCTCATCGAACTCAAAGGTGGAACAGGGATTCGGGAAGTCTAGCTAGTATTGGTGTAAAACCAGACGACACTAAAAAATGAGGAGGCGCTAACAAACATGACGCTGTGGTCAGAGGGCCGTCATCATTTCCAAATTGGGCCCATTACACCATTATCCTAAGATACCCACCCCCAAGATATAGAGCAAATATCCAACAAATGTAAAATACTGTCCTGAGGGACACCTCTAATAAGGTGTCACAATGAGAGAATTGGTCTGAGTACGACTTTAAGGGTAGGGCAGGTTCAGCTCTTCAGCTCTCTGTGCGTTCACTGAACACATACCAGTGTCCTCATCTGTTGCCAGTGGGAGTATAAACTGGCTAATATCCATAAAAATTACTGTAAAGTACTAAGATCAAACAATTGCTCATGTAGTCTTCCAATCTTACTCTTTCTCTTTCTACACACACACACACACACACACACACACACACACACACACACACACTCACTCTCTCTCTCTCTTTTTCATTCCAATCACATTTGGACTTTGGACCAGTGGAAATTTAGAAACAGCCTCAGTGGCCTCAGATAAAGAACTGGTAAATAAACGCTATAAAGGGGTACTAGAAAAACGAGACCCACACACGTTGAAAATCTCCAAAATTCTGTAACAGTGAAAAGAGCAAGAAGCAGAGCAGTGTGTAGAGAATACTTCTATTTGTTAGCGAATCCTGACATGTGCCGAGAAGATATTTGGAAGGATTCATAAATCGTGGTTCTTGGAGCATGGGTTCTGGATCGGTAGGAAAGAAAAAAACTGTTCTTCTGTGATATTAGTTAATACAGTATCATGTGTTATGACGAATAATTTAAAACATACACACAAATTTGAATAGAACACTTCGTGGCGCCTATGCTAATGGCACAGTCTGTAGCTTGAAACCACCGAGTGCTCCAGGTGAGCAGGATGGGTTCTATCCCGCAGACTCAGGGCGGGACACCTGCCAAGGCAGTTGGACCCTGCCCTGCAAGGCGGCTACACAGCAGGGAGCTTGGAGTTTCTGAAGAACTTACCTTTTCCTTCTCCTTCTCTTTTGGTACTTCCAGAGGAGCAGGATATGCAAATGTGGAGGGTTTACAGTTTGATTTATATTGAACTTTGGGCATCTGAAGGAGAAAAGATTTTTCTTGTTCATTCGTTCAGAAAAAAAACCCACCAAACCTGGACTTTGAGTACTCTAGACTCTTAACAAGCATTCAGACGGGAAAGGAGATTAGCTCTTTCCAGGCAGACGAAATGTTCGATGTCAGTGTTTTTCAGTCATGTTGTGCTCCCTTCCTCTGAAAGGGGGCTGCTTTCTCCCACTGCATAGCAGAACTACCTTCCAGGAAGCTCTGTGCCTCTGACAGCGGCTTCTTCACGCGACTTTCATCTTTACGGACAAAATTGGTTACACGCAAACTTCACTTTGAAGGGTTTTCTCTGTGCCATCCTGGCAACCCTTACCAGAGTCATATATATACACAGCGCCCACCTGGGGTCCAATGGGTGACCCTTAGAAAAGGCATCTTTCTGTTGCTTACTGCTCAGGGTTAAAGCTCTCTAGCTGAAATAAGCATTCTATTTTCTAGAATGTAGAAGAGCTATCTTTTCCACTGTAAGGAATGAGAACGGAGATCATCCTGGTTTACCAGGTGAAAAGCTCTGAAGGTTATGCAGGTATTTCATCCCAATGTCAACGGCTAGTGATTGGGAAGGAAATCAAAACATTCTTATTTCAAGATAAGATGCCTCACCATTTACCTATATGGCTATCACTTTGAAAAGCCCCATATGGGGTTGCTTTAAGAGTTAAAACCGACTCAAAAACGGCTGAGCCCTGGTGTCTCAGTGGTAGTTTGCAGGACTGCAGCCCATTGGGTTGAGAGTTCAAATCCAGCAGCAGCTCTCCAGGAACAAGGCTGGACTTGTTACTGGCATCACCAGGGCAGTGATGCCACAAAACAAAACAAAACAAAACAAAACAAAAACAAAAACAAAACACCAACTCAAAAGCAACTCATGACAGTAGTTTGAAGACTGAAACACTTAACCAAAGGATAACTGGCTGTAGCTATACTACAAAAGAAATAGAATGAAAAAACCCCATCGGACAATTTGTGCTCTAAGGCTTTTTCTTCTGGAAATGAGAAGAAGGGGAATCGCCAGGCACAGGGCGAGGAGGAAGAAAGCACAAACAAGTCCCACCCCTCTGTAAAAAGGCATGGCAGTTGTGACACTGACTCCGTGACTGATTCCATTTTTTTCCCATTTCTTGGCTCCTCACTGTTGTTCTTGTGTCTGGCCATTACCAAAGAGACACTCATTCACCCAGAGACTCCTCCCTTAATATTAATAATTTTTTATCAATCATTCTAGCATACAGTGACCAGATGTCCCACTTTTGGCAGGACAGTCCCAATTTTAAACATTTTTTTCCATGTTCTGTGGAACATTTTTAAAAAGTCTTGATTCTGAGCCCCGGTGGCGTAGCGGTTGTGCGCAGGACTGCGGCCCACTGGGATGGAGGTTCAAATCCAGCAGCAAGGCTGGGCCTCCTACTCCCACCACCAGAGGGCAGTGATGCCCCAAAAAAACAAAAAACAAACAAAAAAAAGTCCTGATTTTTGGAAAGAATGTACGACAAGCTAGGGAACGGAGAGAGGACAAGAAGGGCGTATTAAGGCCCCCTTCACCCCCCCTTATCCCCGACCCCGTCAATGGTGTCCTGCTTCACCAATGTTAAAATCTGGTCACTTTATTGTAGCACCAAAGTACCCGCAAACACCACCCCCACCACCCCACCCCTTTCATTCCTTATTAAGATTCAGCTAAGGTTCTCATTGTTCCCTGCCTGTGTTACCGTGGGGGCACTGGAACAAGTCTCCTTTGTCATCACAGAAACCTTTCTAAAACATCCACCTTATTAGGTCATCTATCGGCTTGGGGTCCTTTCACAGCACCCATGGCCTTCAGGAGAAAAGAGGATTCAGAACTCATCAGAGCAGTCCTAAGATCCCGTCATATCTACACATTGGCCTCTTTTCGCATCATTTTCCCCAGTTGGATAATTTATGGCTCAGAAAAGGTAAGGATACATAGTAGAACACAGGTAGCAGGAATCCCATACTCAAACTCCCTTCGGCAAGATAATTCCATTTGAGACGAAAATACTGATGAACAGTAATGCAGCGCTGCTTCAGCAGATCTAGCCGAAGCAAAAGAAAACACTGAGCACTATTCACCTTTATAATCAAGTGGGATCCTTGTGTGCCCCTGAACAGGATAGTCTACAAAATTAATGTTTCGGAAACATACCTTTAAGTCCTTGTTAAGGCCAATGACACAGGTAGGGGTGTAAGCCAACGACAGGAAGTGTGAAAGAGGAAACCAGAACCAGAACTGGGTAAAGACAAGGACGCCAACCACAGAAGGCATATGGGTGTGCCCGGTCCTGGACTGTAAGGAGATGGTGACATTATGGCCACCTGTGGGAAAAGAGAAAAACCAGGCACGTCAGTTCAACAGAGCAAGAATACCGATTTCTGACTATTGCACTGAGGAAATACCTGGTAACAATGTTTTAAGAACCCAGAGCATATAATCTAATATGGAGTCCTCAGAACTAGTCAGTGTCTGGGGTCTCTAAAACCAGAGAGCTGCACTTGAACCAAACTCATGCAAATCAAGGCCTTCTTTCTATATAATTACACTTCAGAAAAAAGCCTGATTTTCACATATATAAGCTGCAGTGCTAAATTAACAAATATTAAATACATAATTAGGCTTTTAATAAGCTAGTCAAGCACTGCCATCAAATGAATTCTGACTCATGGTGACCCTATAGGATTGGGTAGAACTGCCCCTGTGGGTTTCTGAGACTCTAACTGTTCACAGAAGTAGAAAGCCTCCTCTTTTTCCCTCAGAGCAACGTGGGGTTTTGAACTGCTGGCCTTTTGGATCACAGCCCGATTCTTTTTTTTTTTTTTTTTAAGGGCATCACTGCCCTGGTGCTGGGAGTAGGAGGCCCAGCCTTTGCTCCTGGGAGCCGGAATTGAACCTCCGTCCCAGTGGGCCGCAGTCCCGCACACAACCACTACGCCACCGGGGCTCAGCCCCACAGCCCGATTCTTAACCACGATGCCATTAGGTTCCCCATTAAGTTAGGACAAAGCAAACTTTTAGTACACATCATATTCAGAAACAGTAACAAAATGATAAAAATGCTAATTGTTTTTTTTAAACATTTTTTTTTGGCATCACTGCCCTCTGGCGCGAGTAGGAAGTCCAGCCTTGCTCCTGGAGAGCTGCTGCTGGATTTGAACGGCCAAGTCAGTGGGGAGCAGTCCCACGTACAACTACACCACGGAGGCTCAGCCCAATTGTTGGCTTTTCAGTTTTTGCTTTAATCATATATCTAAATGAAAAGACAAACCTGTAACAATGATATGTTCATAAAATTATTTAATGGTAAAGACTGTTGTAGGCACCAAGCAGGAAAAAAAACTATTGAAATTATGAATGAGATCAAAGCTGATTCTATTGAATTAAGATGTTGAGAAAGGCAGAACTATGGTTTGACACCTGGCCTAGTCACTTGCCTCATGGCAGCCCTCCTAGCCTATTGCGGAGGGAGTACAGAAAGAGTGTTAGAGAGTTTGAAAAGCGGGCCCGGAACTGCACAGGCCGGAGCAAACTAAAATGCATGCCCTGTATATACTAGGTGGCTGCTCCTAGAGCTTTAGAACCAAGGGAGTCAGGACACGTTTCCTCCAACGCCACTAGGGTGCTCGGTCACTTTGTTTTATAAGTAGGTTCTGACCTTGAAAGTTTTGCTTGGAAGGCAAAAGGAAACACATCGTTGCTCTGTTATGGATTTGGCCCATGTGGCTGTGGTGCTGCCACCTCTGGCCCAAATGGTAACAGAGTTAGTGCTGGACTTGAGAAATCTGAGATGCGGTCCTTTAGTTTGTAATGGAGAGAACAATACACGGGCGTGTCTGTCTGGGTCTGTCTGGCCCGAACTGAGATTCCAATGCTGGACCCCGTGGTCTGCATCTCACTCTTCTTGGCCTCAGCGACATGAGCCAGGAAGTGAGGATGAAACTAAAACTGGTCTTAATTGTTCTAAGAATCAAGGCTTTACCAAATCATCTAGGTTTTAGTATTGCACTACAGATCTTTCATTTAAAATTGCAATTTTGGGGGTGGGTGGGAATCAGCTCCACTTTGTGTTTTTATAATAAGCATATAAATTTATTGTCCACTTATACTCTTGCCTACATTTACTGAATCCTTCCTGTCTGCTGAGAATGTTTAACTGGAAAAGATTTCAAGAAGCCAGGGAGGTAATCAAAATAAAACATGAAAAAGGTATTAGGATATAAAACGGTGCCAATGGGCACTTTAAGTTCCACAAGGGACCCGGCACCAGTGGTGCCTAGGTAGGGTAGACGAGGCTGCCGAGAGATCTTGCTATCTCACCTCAGCTGTGAATTTGGATTTTATTTATTTCAAAAATCTATCTTTATTCAGTCATAAGGACTAGTCATTTGTTGTAGCATTCTGAGATTTAATAATCAAGGGAAGGTTTAATCTACTGATAGTTTATAGTTTTATAGACTTTACTAATAAACCTTCTTAATTTTTGGCTTTTCTCCTTTCAACAGGCCAAATCGGAGTGAGTTCTCACAAACTTCCCTTCACTGACTCCGTGGAAGCTGCTCTCTCCATACTCTCTCCACCACAGCTCCCTTTACGAAGACACAGAGCAGGCTGCAGACATTCCTCACACAGACGCACCATCAGTTTGGAGGAGGAAAGGGTATCAGCTCAGGGGAGAAAAGGACAAGAGAATAATGTTGTGCTCATAGTTAATATGGAAAGCGGTAAGGAGAAATTTTCTATACCGAGTAACACTAAAAAGACCCCAATAAGAAGCCACTATAAATACAGAAATGGGAAAAAGGCACCCATTTGACAAATCAGACAGACACCCTAGAGAAGAGGTGGGAGGAGCGAGGGCCCGGAGGGGACGGGGAGGGGAGACGGGCGATGACTTCTAGGGACGGTGAGGGCCAAGCAGAAGCAGTGACAACTTGTCCTCCCCCAACTTTTAACAAAGGACTCTCGACGAGCAAAAGTCAGCACAGCTGTACTGTATCGTCGTGGGGAAAGAACAAGAGTTGTTAGTTTACAACAGCAACACTTCAGAAAGTGGCAGCAGGAGGAATAAAAAACAAAGACAAAAGAAAACCTGATTCTGGAGTAGGAAGATGTCTCTCCAGAGTCCTCCTTAGCAACGGAGTGGCTGATAAAACCCACCCACGTTAAGTCTTCAGTCTCAATGTGGTGGTGATCACGAAATCACTTACATGTGGAACTAAGGCTATAAAACGGTGAGGGCTACGGCGTTGGAACACCACATCCATGGTACAGTCTTTGGCAATGCAGCTGTACTCTCAAGCTCGCGGAAGGTGATGAAGAAAGAGGAGGGGGCACGTGGAATGGCAATGTCTACATTGTTTACACTCATGTATGGGAGGGTCAATAGAAATGCAACCATTCACTCTTTCACAATATCTGTGATGTATGGAAATGCCTTCAAATTACAGAGAGAAAGGTCACTTGTATCTTAACCATAACAGTTTAAGGTGAAAACCTTTAACTTCCTGAAAGACTAAAGCAAAACAAAACAAAAACCAACACTAATAAGAGCATTCACCTCAAAATTTTAGAAAAGAGGAAGGGGGAAGGAACGGGGAGCTGAGATGAGGTGCTCAAGAGGGAAGAGAATGCTTTGAAGATGATGGCGGCATATGTGCCAATGTACTTGACATTGGATGAATGTATGGATGGTGATCAAAGATGCGAGAGCCCCAATAAAAATATAAAAAACAAAATTGGGGGGGGTGTATTTTAGAAAAGAAAACCAAAGTCCTATGTCAGAAAAAGCAAATAATTAAGACAAAAGCAAAAATACTTTAGAAAATAGTACATAATTAGCATATAAAGGCAAATCTCCAGGAAGAAAAGGAGACTACACATGAGATATTATTTAAAAACTAACTTCTTGTTCAGATCTTTCTTTTCTTTTTTTTGGGAGGCATCACTGCCCTCTGGTGGGAGTGGGAGGCGCAGCCTTGTTCCTGGAGAGCTGCCGCTGGATTTGAAACACCAAACCAGTGGGCCGCAGTCCCGCACTCAATCCCCACAGCACCGGGGCCCAGCCCCAGATCTTTCTTTTCACTCGACATAGACACGCAGACCTAGTTGCATCAAGGCAAGAACTATGGAGGGCAGTGTTTTTGTTGGAAGAAACACAGGCGGGCGCCCACTGTGTTCCTCTGAGCAGACAGTCTCGACAGCACACTGAGAAGAGTGCGCCTGGGGCTCCCCAGCAAGCATGAGGTGGGAAGGGAGCAGGTAACGAAGCTGCTGGAGAGAGAATGGTCAGAAAGGCAGTGAATTACCAGGTATTATTTAGACAATAAACATGAAGAGATGTTCACGTAGTAGTAAAACCTCAACAGAAACGCTGAGGTAGCATTCTTCCCTTTTCCAAGGCAGCAGAGCAGTCACGCGCTGCCTCCCACAGGGCCGGGCTCGGAGTCAGATCTGCTCCACGGCAGCGAGAGCGGCGCGGGGTTCTCTGTCCTGTGACAGCGTGCGGGAAGGCGTGGTCAACGACATCCACAGAAACACGGCGCAAGTTGAAGTCACTCAAATCTAAAGTCCCACCGCCCACAATTTGGCCTTGGAAGGGCAGCCCATACTTGGGGCAGGAACCTAGTGCAGTGGGGAAGGGGGCACGCTGCAGGTGACTCCACAGAATGCTATGCTTTTAAGCAATGGTCTTCATGTGTTTCATGTCAGGAGTGATTTGGCCACAAGAATTGGTCTAAAACACAATTTTTCCCCTAAAAGATTTTTCAATGTCAACTTGTTTAAAACTCACACATACCAAGAAAAATTCAGCCAACACTCCTTGAGTCTCACAAGTGACAGGCACTGGTCCAACCCCTTTACAAGAGATTTTACTTCTCCAAACACCACGAGAAAGACTGGAGCACTCCACCACAGAGAGAGGGAAAGTCATTTCTCCAGACGACACAGCTAGCACAATAGACTGAACCCCTGTAGGCTCCACATTCTCTCAAGAATTGCCCCCAAACATAGCTCTCATGATGTCATACAGTCAGCACAGACTATTATTTCACTGTTTTTAAAGAAGGAGCCTGAGTTGGATATACCCCTTGCAGAGGGGTCGCAGAAAGGAGACGAGCCAGTCAGGGTGCAGTGGGGCAATGATGAAACATACAACTTTCCTCTAGATCCTAAAAGCTTTCCCCATCCCACTATGTGACTCCAATTCTACCTTATAAATCCAGCTAGAGCAGAGGATGCACGCTGGTACAGATGGGAGCTGGAAAACCAGGGAATCCAGGACAAATGAACCCTTCAGGACCAGTGGTGAGAGTGGCAATACAGGGAGGGTGGAGGAAGGTAGGGTAGAAAGGGGAAACCGATTACAAGGATCTACATATAATTTCCTCCCTGGGGGATAGACAACAGAAAAGTGGGTGAAGAAAGACGTTGGATGGTGTAAGACATGGCAAAATAATTTATAAATTATCAAGGGTTCATGAAGGAGGGAGGGTGGGGAGGGGGAAAATGAGCTGACATCAAGGGCTCAAGTAGAAAGAAAATGTTTTGAAAATGATGATGGCAACGAATGTACAAATGTGACTGATACAATGGATATATGTATGGATTGTGATCAGTGCTATAAGAGCCTCCAATAAAATGATTTTTAAAAATTATAGTATTAAAAAAAAAGGTCTAGAATACTTAAAAACATTTACCTGCATCCAGTATACCCTGGGCCAAAATAGCGCCAAACTTGGCCATCACATCATCGTGTTTATCATTGATGACTTTGGAATACAGCTGTCTGAACTGATTCACCTGAAGAAAGAAGGAAAAAACGATTTATTTCCGGTGACACATCAGAGCTGGGAATGGATCACTCAGTGGAAATAAAATTTTAGTTGTGAATCCCAGGCTAGGATGTGGCTGCCGAGCAGCTCCCTGTAACAGCTCCACAGCAGGACCATCGGGCTGTGACGCACGGTGTCCTGGGAGCATGCGCAGTCGCTCAGCACCCACACGGCTAACGCAAAAGGCCAGCAGTTTGAACGCGCCAGCCACGCTGTGGGAGAAAGAGACGGCGAGTCTGCTTCTATAAATATTCTTACAATTCGACTTTGTTCCATAGGGTGGCACGAAGTCGGGCCTGACTTGTTGGCAACGCGTTTGGTTTTGGTGTGACTTTTCATACCTGGGACGGGGGCAGCACCAGTTCTGTTTTCAATCCTCATTCCCCAGTGGGTGACTCAGGCTCAAGGGAATGCTGAATGTGATTCTTAGTCGGCAGGCTTAACTGGTCCACGGGACGCGAGACTTCCTTACACTGCATTGTGAATTACGGCTCTTCTGCTTCCCATCAACCTTGCAGATTTCCTAACAGCCCCAGGCCTTCAGTCCCACCTTAAAGTAAACCACCTTCACCGACGCTGTGGGCGGTATATTTTGAATTCACTGCACTCACATATACAGTGTAGGTTTTCATTATACATACACATTAATTTTCTGAGGACAAGTCTGAGGACAAGTCCCTACCCCCACAAAAAAAAAACCCGACCAAAAATGGAATATATATTCTCTCTTTGAGGGTAAGATTACTCCCTCTAGCTAAGGTTATATACTCCTGAAGACGGAACCTTTCGTCTCTCTAAGCCGTCCTTGCAAAGTCTTGTGCTCGATGTATATGTCCAAACGGCAGTGCTCCCATCTTGGAGGCCTCAGATCACGTTCCTATTCAGCCTTGAGAACAGAAGCCTGAAGGGGCGAAGTCGGGGCTGCAGGGGAGGCACGCTGTTAAACTGCAGCGGTGCTCAGCCCTCCTCAAGCTACACCCTTTCATACAGCTCCTCATGCTGTGGGACCCCCAACCATAACGTGACTTTTGTTGCTACTTCATAACTGGCATTTTGCCACTGTTAGGAATCGGGTGACCCCTGTGAAAGGGTTGCTGGACCCCAGGGAGGAGGCAAGCCAGAGGCTGAGAACCACTGTATAATGGAGAAAGACAAACCTCTCGGCCTTTTGCTCACTAGTCCACGTGAACACTAGTTTTCATTTTCTTCAAACTTCTTCCTAATGGGCTCCCGTGACCGTCCTGCATCGTTCTATCAAGAGTGATCCTTTGGGATTCACAAATAGTCACTTCTGAGCCGCTCTGAATTTAATTGATCCAGCAGATTCCCTAGGAAGCTATGTCTTAATAGGGCCTGGTGTGGGCAGACACTCCATGGAGACTAAAATATAGGTACTGCAGAGAGAACTTGTCTGTAGACATCCGTTGATCACAAGACATATTTAAGCACCTTTTGTTTGGAAGAAACCTGGGTAAATGTAAACTGGAGCTCTAGCAGCAATTCTGTCCAACTGATCCTCATCATATGGACTCAGACAACTCAGGCTTTAATACTGCCGGCTTTTGCTTAGAAGCTCAATCTCTTTACCTCTATAGGGATTCTAACACCTTCATGAAATCGACAGGCGTGGACATGCGTACTGTCAGCGTTACTTGAGGTAATGCATGTCGGGCACTGCTGGACAATTCGGTAAGTACTGCTCTGTTCACACGCTGAGGACAGCTCCCACCAGTTCTCTGCAGCCCAAGTGCTGCTCACAAAATATCACCCCTTAGGCAGGTTCTCCACCTGGTATTCATAGGCAGCAATTGAATAGAGTGGGAAAAATCATAAACACTGCCACTCAACTCACGGGGATAGGCTGTTATTAAGGCAATTACATCTCTAGGCCTGCCTTTCTCCACCTATAAAAACCAGGACAACTAGCTCATCACAGAACTCCCTTCTAGTTCTAAAGCTCTAGAGTTTAATGGTTTTACTTGGGTTCAACAAGTCAAATTCCTTTGATTCTGAACTTATTTTAGATGAACACTTTCATTACCTTATATAGGGTGGAAATTTTATGTGCTAACGGTTTTTAAAACATCTCATGAACTTCTAAAGAAATGTTGGAGAAAGTGCTGTATGTACATCACAGGCAAGAATTTCAATGGAAAACACTTCAGTGAAAGTGATTTAAAAAAATCAAAAAGTCAATAAAATATATTTCACTAATGTTAAATAAAGTCCCTTTAACCCCAATTTCCATAACTTTGCCCCCTGCATGAGCACCACATCTATGGGTATATGTTTGTTTGTTTGTTTTTCTTTGGGGGGGGTGCATCCCTGCCCTCTGGTGGTCATGGGAGCTACCCAGCGTTGCTCCTGAGAGCCGCCGTTGGATTTGAACCGCCAAGCCCCCGGGCGGCAGTCCTGCACTCAACCACTTACGCCACCAGGGCTCAGCCCCATGGGTAGCATAAGAAAGATACATTCTGTCAAACTTCTATGTAATTGGTGGTTACAGTACCCATGTCTCCCATCAATAAAGTCTGTGTGCCAGAAACATTTTTTTTTCATTTTTTTTCCCCAATCATTTTATTAGGGGCTCATACATCGTTTTTCACAATATATAAATAAGCATACTTGTCAAGCACCCTCACATGTCCACTTCTATTATTGTTCTCCAGTTGTCCACCTTTTTCCCTGCCAGAAACTTTTTAAAGAGGAGTTTTTAATCACTTAAAACTCCCTTTTATCTGATTTACTTGATAACCATTAATTTGGCTTTTTATTATTACAATTTGTGGTCAAGATTATTATTTTAGTAGACTGGGACCTAATCTTCAACTTGGAAGGCACTTTAGAGCCTACAGGACAGGGCAGGGCTGCCTTTGTGAGTTTTCCAGACTGTAATTCTCTGGGGACGTAATGGGAAAATATATCACAAACAATCAATTACTAAAACAAATACCTGAATAAAGTATATAAATGAGCTCCAAGCGAGCCAAGTTTGATCGTGGGTCAAGTTCATGAAAAGAAAGATACCCAGTTCCATTTTCACAGCGTCTTGAGACTTTGGAACTGCAGTGAGTGGGCTGTGGACATGCATCACTTCTTTGTGACTAGGACCCAAATCTCTCCTCTATTTTGATTTTCCCCTGTGCTGTTTATTTCCAACTGCCTTGTAGCCACCTCAAACTCAACATGCCCCAAAGAAAATTATCTCTAAGCTTTCAAGTTGTTCTCCCCCCACCAATTTTCTTTTTCTTTTTTTTGGCATCACTGCCCTCAGGTGGTGGGAGTAGGAGGCCCAGCCTTTGCTCCGTGGAGCTGGAATTGAACCTCCATCCCAGTGGGCCGCAGTCCCGCGCACAACCACTAGGCCACCGGGGCTCAGCCCTCCAATTTTCTTAAAAAAATTTTTTATCGTTATATTGGGGGCTCATACAACTCATCACAATCTGTACATACATCCATTGTATACAAAGCACATTGGCACATTTGTTACCATCATCCTTCTCAAAACTTTTTCTTTCTACTTAAGTCCTTGGTATTCGATTGAAGAACTGATGCATTTGACTTGAAGTGCTGGTGAAGAATTTTGGACTGCCAAGAGAACAAGTAAATATCTCGGAAGCTGTAAAGCCAGAATGTTTCTTAGAGGCAAGACCTTGCTCCCTTGTACTTCGGATGTGTTGTCAGAGGAGATCTGTCCCGGACAAACACATCATACTTGGTAAAGTACAGGGGAGGGGAACAAGAGCATGGCCCTATTAAGAGGGACTGACACAGTGACTGCGACAATGAGTTCAAGCACGGCACCCACTGTGAGCAGGGCACTGCTCTGTGGTACACAGGCTCGCCCAGAGTTGGAACTGACCTGGCGGCTCCCAACAATTCCTGACTTGTGTAGGGGTGTGAGATAAGCCAGACTCCTCGTTTCCTGGAGCCCGTCTATAGGCAATGGCACATCCCCTTATCAGAAGGGTCACGGGGAGGAGACCAGCCAGTCAGGGTGCAGAGTAGCACCCAAGAAACATACAACTATCTTTCTAGTTGTTTTTTGTTTTGTTTTGTTTTTTGG
Source organism: Nesogale talazaci (assembly GCA_004026705.1). Lineage (NCBI taxonomy): Eukaryota > Metazoa > Chordata > Mammalia > Afrosoricida > Tenrecidae > Nesogale > Nesogale talazaci. The sequence continues at coordinate 40,717 of PVJH01012411.1, forward strand.
GGCACACTGCCCTCTGGTGGTGGGAGTAGGAGGCCCAGCCTAGCTGCTGGATTTGAACCTCCAACCCAGTGGGCCGTAGTCCCGTGCACAACCACTATACCACTGGCTAAGCTCCTTTTTATTTTTCATTGGTATCTTTCTAGTTCTTAAATGCTTCCTCCCCTCCACTATCATGCTCCCAATTCTACCTTACACATCCAGTTAGACCAGAGGATGTACACTGGTACATATAGGAACTGGAACATAGGAAATGCAGGACATATGATCCCTTCGGGACCATTGCTGAGAGTGGTGATACCAGGAGGGTTGGGTAGAAAGGGGGAACGGGTCACAAGGATCCACATATAACCCCCTCCCTGGAGGATGGACAACAGAAAAGTGGGTGAAGGGAGACATCGTATAGTGTAAGATATGACAAAATAATAACAATCTATAATTTATTAAGGGTTCATGAGTCAGGGGAAATGAGGAGCTGATACCAAGGGCTCAAGTCGAAAGCAAATGTTTTGAGAATGATGATGGCAACAAATGTACAAATGTGCTTGACACATGGATGGATGGATGATGACAAGAGTTATATGAGCCCCCAATAAAATGATGAAAAAAAATTCCATTGTGAATCTCACAAATCATCTGAGAAACTTCTCTTCTTTTTCTTTGAGAAGTGATAATTCTTTTGTTTTTGTTTTGTTTTGTTTTTTGGGGGGGGGGCATCACTGCCCTCAGATGGTGGGAGTAGGAGGCCCAGCCTTTGCTTCATGGAACTGGAATCGAACCTCCATTCCAGTGGGCCGCAGTCCCGCGCACAACCACTATGGCACCGGGGCTCAGCCCGAGAAGTGATAATTCTTGATGGAATTAAAAATGAATATTTGCTGTTTTCTTTTGAGGCCTTTGCTCTATAGTATGTACTGGTTTACAGCCTTGTGATTAGGATCCTGTAACGACCTGAATTCTCTTCAGAGCCAGCAAGAAGATTTTTCTTTTCAGCAAGCTCTCTCTTACCATTCCAAAAGAATGCCCATGTCGTTTTGCTGGTAATTATTGAATTAAAAAAGAGATGAGGGGCTGAGCCACAGTGGCATAAGTGATTAAGTGCAGGACTGTGGTCCACGGGCTTGGAGGTTCAAATCCAGTGGCGGCTCTCAGGAGTAGCACTGGGTAGCGCCCACGACCACCAGAGGCAGTGATGCCCACCCCCCACCCCCAAAAAAGAGATAACATTAAAAAAGTGATTATAAAGCGCTCCATCACTTTTTGCTTACTAATTGAAAACCACAAAACAGTTTAAGCATTAAGAGTTCAGGAACTGGGGGCTGAGCTCCGGTGGCATAGTGATTGTGCGCAGGATTGCGGCCTACTGGGCTGGCAGTTCAAATCCAGCCCCAGCTCTCCAGGAGCAAGGATGGGCCTCACTTCCACCCGAGGGCAGTGATTCCTCCACCCCTCCCCCCCCCAAACAAACAAACAAAAAAAGAGCTCATGAACTGAGTAAAATTGTCAATCTAAGGGATTCTGGGATTCACACCATCATATATTACTTTATTCAAAAAGTCACTGGGATCCATTGTTAGCTACCTCAGGCAGCTTTTATCAGTGGCAAAGCTTATCCAGTCTACCACTATGTGATCAGTTTTAACCCACAGCTCAGATGCAGATACTCCCTTCCCAAAGAGGAGCGTCTACTCTGTGTATTCCCACCAGTAAAGATTTGGTTCAACAATATTTTCTGGAACTGAAAAAGATTATTTCAACCACATGGCCATTTCTATCCAACGTCTCATCCCATAGGACTCTGCCACTGGTGGGGCGGAGCTTATGGCTGTCAAATTCATGAAATGCTATGGCAGAGGATGGGAAGATGGTACACCATTTGTCTTCCTGACAGTTCAGGAATCATGAAAGCAATGTGTGAGGTCAGACAGGAGACATGTCTTGATCTGACTGTTAGAGGAGGTGGGTTCAATGGCCTAAACTTGCTTCTTCAATGGCATTACTTAGCTGGAGAAGTTTCAAAAGCAGATCCAAAATAGAAATCAAAGATGCAGAAGTTACTCACCTTATAGCTGCTATTTTTAAAAACAAAAAGGAATGTGACCTGTGCTAGGAAGGTAATTTTGTTCTAAAAGATATAATACGGGCTGAGCCCCGGTGGCCTAGTGGTTGTGCGCAGGACTGCGGCCCACTGGGATGGAGGTTCAATTCCAGCTCCACGGAGCAAAGGCTGGGCCTCCTACTCCCACCATCTGAGGGCAGTAATGCTCAAAAAACAAAAAAACTAAAAGATATAATACATTAACATTATTATTTTTGCCCCCAAGACAGCCGACCAGAGGCAGGTGCATTATTTTTTAATTTTTGGGCATCACTGCCCTCTGGTGGTCGTGGGAGCTACCCAGCGCCGCTCCTGAGAGCCGCCGCTGGATTTGAACCGCCAAGCCCATGGGCCGTAGTCTCGCACTCAACCACTTACACCACCGGGGCTCAGTCGGAGCATTATTTTTTAAAAAAAAAGAGAAATTGATTCTATCTTTGTAAGAATTCAGTCTTTGTAAATCCTGAAAAACAATTGAAAAAAGAAGACTTGGGACAAGTGAAACAAAAATCAGAGTTCCTAAGTGGGAACGAAAAATTCCACATTAGAATGTGTAATCAATCAGTTCGAGAAATTTCTCTCTTCTCCATCCCTATGTCTACTTTGCTGAAACACAGGCGTGCTGAATCTGCTCAATGAGGGAGAGAACTTATGCACCCAGGGCTCCTTTGACCATTTTATATGCTGTCATTTTCAAGTCATAGATATATACTCAAATGAACAAAGTGATATTAAATATGCAAAAAATACATTGAAGGAGGGCTACATAGTTAAAGTTTCTGCATTCTCCTATTCTAGAAGTGTCTTCCTCATCTCTTGAGAGGACGCCGTGTTTCCTAAGTGCAAGGCCCTCACAAGGTGATGTGCCTAAAGCAGCTCTCTCCTGGTTCTCCCAAGAGAATGGAGTCTCTGAGCGCTCACCTTGGGACACGTGATTTCGGTCTGCTGGATCGTGATGAGAGCCGACGCGATCAGAGCTCCTTGCCGCACATAGTTCACAGGGTCGTTTGTCATGGGTTCTAACAGATTGATCGCCTCCTAAAAGGATTGAAAAACAAAACAACCTTTCAAATTGACAGAGCCGAATATTCATGTTAGTCATCTCATTTTAAGTCAAGATATACTGATTTCTTTCATCCAACCTAGAAAATAAGACCGGGTCAATTCCATAGATAGATGTTACAGTTCAGAAGTGGACATATATAGCCTCAATAGATCTCACACTTCCTCCAATCGTGGGCTACGGAAGGTCCTTAGGAAATGAAGAGAAAAAGGGACCAGATTTTGACAAGCACCCATGGTTTTGGAGGCACAGCAACATGTACTTTACAGAGTTTATTTTAAATAATCCTGTCAGCAGCCCTAAAAGATAGGCATTATAACTCTCATTTTATAAGTAAATAAGTTGGGAATTAGTTAGGTTAAGTAACTTGCCCAAAGTCACTTTAAGTAGCCGACCTGGACCACTCGGACTCCAAAACCTGTACTTTGCTCATTATGTAGCCAAATTCCTTCAAATACTCGATGAAGTAATTCTGTAGATGATTATATTTGCAGGTAAAGTGGCAATTAATATTAAATAAAGCTAGATTTGACTTCATAGTTAGAATTTTCTAAAATGTTTACCAATACCATATTCTTCAGAACATCGACTCTATGAAAAAGAATTCTGTGGTCAAATACTTCAGAATCCCTACACACCACAGAACCTCTTCTCGTAGTCAGGTGTACATGTTCATCAGAAAGCTCTTGGGATCTTAATAATAAAACAACTCAAACCTTGTCCATTGTATTTTGCCAAGGATTTTTTGTTCCGTGTAACACAGCAAGGATATTTGAGGAGTGCCATTTACAATGTCCCTGACAAAGTATAAATCTGAGCTAGACAGAAGATTGGAGCACATGATGATTAAACTCCTTCCCCAATTCAGTGTGTCATTTATCAAGTCCCCTTAGGAAGAATAGTTGAGTCCTTTTATGGAAAACTGTTTTCCATGTGGATTTATTTTCCCCAAAATCAGAACTACTCAGACATAATACCCTGGGGCCCCAGTGAAATGTTATCTTCTCTACCTGCTTAACTGAAAAAATGTAATGGTACTGTTCAGTAAAGTAAGTTTTTCAGAGTATACACCCACTATCAATATTCTTTAAGAAGTATAGCCAAGATAAGAATATAATCAAGTCTCTCATTTATAAGTTAAAGGACCTCTGAGGGATGCACGTGATACAACCCCAAAGACCTGTATCTTAATAAACCAGTGCTTCAAGATTCTTCTTCTTCTTTTTTTTTTTTTTGGCTTCAGGTTCTTTAGAAACAAAAAAATCCAAAGAACTAAATTTCAGCCAGCTAGGTACTGATATCTGTATCACACAAATGATCCAGAAATAAAACAGACTTGTTTAGGATGCATAATAAAATTTTTTCATTGAATTAACTTCTCAGAGGCTGTGTCTCAAAGAGCATTTGTGCCTAGATATCGGATTAAAGCTTAGAATTATCTGGGATGAAGAATCTAATTTACATTTAACTTATGAAGGTTGACATAAATGCCTACTACAGATTTGCGAGAGAAAAATGCGTAATAAGATATCTAACTATATTTTCCCTTAGTTTACAGAACAGATGTGACCTACAGAAATGGAGAAAAATATCCATAAAAATATCCAGAAAAATATCCATTTTAATAAGTTGAAACTGACTCGAAGGTAACAAACAATATACCTCTAAAGAAACTGAGGGTCCACTATGCTCACTGCTCTTTTTCTGTACACGTTGCATTTATTTGTGAAGCTCAGGACGAACTGTTTCCACATCATGTCTAATCTAGCTTTCAATCTTTCACTTTAATAACTTAAAGACCAGCTTATTGCCTATGAGGCTTCAGAAAGTTTGTGGAAAAATCGAATAGAAATAAATAAAATTTTCCCATGAACTTCCTAAGTCCCTCAATTATGTTCCAGAGGAAAAAAAATAGGCATTTAGCAATTTAAATGATCTGTTTCCAATAAAAAACATCATCAACTGAGTTGATTTTGGGGACAGCAGATCTTATTTCCATATACTCAAACAAAACTCACTGTCATCTTAGTTGATTCCGGATTATAAGAAAGCCTACAGGACTTGAGAACTTCCCCTCCTGTGGGCTTCTGAGACTGCAACCTCTTTACAAGAGGAGATAGCCTTGTCTTTCTATTGAGCAGTTGTGACACTGATGATTTCGAACTTCTGACTCTGTGGGTGGCAGCCCAATGCATAGCCACTATGCCACCAGGACTCCTCTAACCATATACTAGCTGTGCAAATTAACCATTCATAGAGTAGTTCTTTTTTATGGGGGGGGGGGGGCAAATCACTGCCTCTGGTGGTCGTGGGTGCTACCTAATGCTGCTCCTGAGAGCTGCCGCTGGATTTGAACCTCCAAGCCCATGGGCCGCAGTCCCGTACTCAACCACTTACGCTACTGGGGCTCAGCCCATTTTTTTTCCCCATAAAGTAGTTCTTTGAAGGAATCTATCTATCTATCTATAAAAGATTTAAATCTATATCTATATATTTAAAGTAACTGATGCTAACAACAAGAAACTTAACCACTCCATTTCAAGCCACAGTTCTCCGGGCACTGCTCCGCCATGCTCCTACCCACCAGCACAGTATAGCTCCGAGGCCCAGGAAGCATTGAGAAGCCGGCCAATCGTACAGATGGCCACACTTGTATCTTTTTAAAAAGTATATATTTATTTATTTTCTGTGGCATCACTGCCCTGGTAGGAGTAGCAAGTCCAGCCTTGCTCCTGGAGAGCTGCTGCTGGATTTGAACTGTCAACCCTGTGGGCTGCAGTCCCGTGAACTACCACTAAGCCTCCAGGGCTCAGCCACTAAGCCTCCAGGGGCTCAGCCCACACTTGTATCTTTACAGCTGCTACATAAACCTTTCTGCGGGGGCCAACAGTCTGGTGCCAGCAAGGCCCTGACCCCCTTGGGCTTCACCTTGTTGCCTGTGCCAGCACAGCAGATCCCCAGGGCCATGGCGGCTCCGTAGCGCACGTGTGGATTGTAACTCTCTGACAACAGGGACACAACACTTGGGCACTGTTCCGGGGTCCTGGGAAGAGAAGTTGGAGGCAATGTTATGGGTGACATATTTTAAATCAAGGAGGAAAAATTTCAATGAAGCTTATTGTGTTTTTTAACGTTACAGGAAATAAAAAAGGAACACAAAAGGCAAAGAATGAAAAACGTTTCATCGAAAATCTTCAACCACCACAGAACACACGCAAAGGCAGAGAGAGACCTGGGGTGGTGCCCAGGCACAGTGCTTGAGAGGGGATGAGGGTGGAGGGAAGAAGAAGCGTGTGCTCTGAGTCTGGGACCATTTCCCAGTTACTTTCCCTTTAGATTCGGAATAAAGCAGTTAATTATAGAACCCTGGGTCTTTTCAAAGATGTGTAAGAAACTCAAATCCCTTAGGACTGCTCTGGCACATAAGGTCTCTACTAGGAATAATTTGGAAGTAATCCTACTGACTACGATGTGGAAAATCAATAGGGATTGTGAAAAAAAGGCAACCCCCATAGACTGGAAATCTAGGTCTAGCCCGACTTATGTGACATTAGATAAACCACTTCAGCTTTCTTCTCTGTAAAGAGCGATGACTTGTCTTGTAACCCCCCCACCCCCCACCCCCGGAATAGCATAAAAAACAAATGAGCAAATAACTGAAAATACAGCAATAACCCAATGTCCTCAGTTACTATTACATACTATGATCATTTTAACAATAAGTTACACAAGAGGAGAGGCGCAATCAACACCCTTGCTCTAGGTACTGTGCTGTCGCCGTGCAGGGGCGATCAGACCATACCCAGTCAGTTCACCACTTTGTTCATCTGAAACACGAAGCAGGAAGAGTGAAAGAACAGGACCCAGAACAGATTGACTTTGCAATCCTATGGCTTTGGACTATGAACCAAACATCAAGGATTTTAAATCAATGTCTATTGACTATTAAAGGCAAAGCTTCTTTACTGATACTGCTATGAAATAAAAGTAAATTTTAAAAGGAGATATTACATCCAAGGGATTGTTTGAGAGTTAATAAAAACCTTGTAAACCACAGAAACGTGGGTGAAGGGAGAGAGCAAACAGTGTATGATATGATATGAAAATAACGATTTATAATTTATCAAAGGTTCATGAGGGTAGGGAGGGAGGGGGAAAAAAAGAAGAGCTGATACCCAGGGCTCCAAGTAGAAAGAAAATGTTTTGAAAATGATGATGGAAATATGTGTACAAATATGTTTGATATGATTGATAAAAGAGCTGTAAGAACCCCCAATAAAGTGATTAAAAACAAACTTGTGATTGGTTTTACTGTCATTCCCCAAATTTACTATGCTAAGCACTTAGCACTCTTTCTATAATTTGATAGCCAGTCATTTGACAGATGAATGTGTTTTGCCACCTAATTTACTGCAAATATGGAGTCACCCAAGCAGACTGCAAATATCTCCAGGGTCACAGAGGTCATGTCTTCTCTTTATTTTTTTGCCTCCCACACAAAAATAGCACAATGCAAAGTTCCAAAGATAACTTCTTCTTCTTTTTTTTTTTTGGGGGGGGGGGGCATCACTGCTCTCCGGTGGTGGGAGTAGGAGGCCCAGTCCCACTGCTGGAATTGAACCTCCGTCCCAGTGGGCCGCAGTCCCGCGCACAGCCACTACGCCACCGGGGCTCAGCCCCCAAAGATAACTTCTATCACTAAGGAAAGGCCAACAAAAATTCAGTGAAATTCTTATTTAGATTTAACCAAGTATTTTCCACAAGGCTCAAGAAATAATGGGAAATAAGTATTGGTAAAACTACAATGCTCTTTAGTGTTTTGCATTCCTCCTTCAAGGGTAGAATTTCATTAGATCATCAAAAACAGAGTTACCAATTTAGTTGCTGTTCCTTTGTAATGGCACTGGGGGTGTATCTCTGCAGTTCAGAGTATGGAGAACCCACAGACGTCTAGGGAAGGCCTCCCAGGTCACGTCAAGTCTGGTTGAATTTGGCAGAAAGATGAGTGTGAGGAAAAGTTGGTAGGGCATACAGTGTTGGTTTTGTGTACAGGGACAATGGGAGGCGATATTAGAAATAAAAACTCGGGAATATCGGGGCAGCGATCATGTGGGAGCATGGCAAGTATTCAGAGCTTTCTAATGATGGTGTCTGGCCTTCCTGATACTGCTGCTGCTGAGTGCCCGAGTCAGTTCCAACCAGTGACCTGACGCACACGAGAACAAGCACGGCCTGCTCCTCCCTGACCTCCCGCCAGCCACGGTGTCCAGCCACCTGCTCGAGGGCCTTCCTCTCTCTCACTTTTCTCTACTTTACCAAGCACGAGGGCCTTCTCTTGGGACCGGTCTCTCCTGACAGCACGTCCCAAGTACACCAGTTGAAGCCTCTCCATCCTGGCCTCTGAGCAACACTCTGGCTGTACTTCTTTCACATCCAGTCTCTTCCCTGTACTCCCTTTAGTTTAGCCAGAGTGCCACCCACCAGTTCCAAGATTCATCTACGTGGTGGCACATATCAGAACTTAATTTCTCTGCAAGTGGGGATATATATCTTTTGTATATTCATTCATCTATTGGGGCACTTAAGACTGTTTACACCTTTTGGTTATTGTAAACAATGTTGCTATCATCACTGGGGCACACTCAGATTTACAGAGTGCTGCTTATTACAGGCTTCCATTATCTGAAAGTAGTGTTCTATGAAACTTTTCATAAGCTGAAATGGTATAAAATAACGAAACAAATACCATTAATTTATATGGGAATTTTTCGTACTGTTCCCAGACTCTAAAAATAAATTACCAAATCATACCAAATAAGACCTAAGGCCTAAAATGACATGAACACAGTGTCCACAAACACAGTTCAAAGCTCTGGCGGCGTGAGGGTCAGATGCTGAGTGCAGTCCCCGGGGAAGGAGCTTGGAGAGGCCACTCTCATCACTCCTCTGTTAAGACCCAACAACTTCCTAAAAAAGCCGAATGCGAGGGTTACTTTAACCTTTTTTTTTTTTTCTTTTCAAGTTAAATAGAAAATCTTTGGACTTCTTTCAGCTCATGAAAACAGTATTTATCTCCTACTCCCACCACCAGGGCAATGATGCCTAAAAAAAATTAAAAAATTTAAAAAAGAAAAAAAAACAGTATTGCTGTAGGTCTTTCATAAAAGGGTTGTGGCACACAGCAACTTTTGAAACGTGGAGGATACCTCAGTGTTCCAGTAATGGCTTCAGACGCCACCAAACATTTTGAAAAACTGAGTCCTGTTCATACGCCCTCAAAACTCAGCGATGTGACTCTTCCATCTGATTTAAAAATCAGTAGCCGTAAGGACTGATTGCAACTCGTGGCAATCTCTGGTGGGTCACATTAGAACCGGGCTCCACAGGGTTTTCAAGGGCTAATTTTCTGCAAGTATAGCTCATCAAACCTTTCTTCAAAGGCATCTCTGGACAGATTTGGCAGTGCACTCTGAGAGGGCATCAAATGGGTTTTTCCTTTAAAAACATTTTTACATCAGAATCCTCTTTCTTATAAGGCGTGAGCAGATACTGCTGCGAGTCTATCCTGAGGTACAGCATCTTCATGGGGACACAGCGTCTCCACATCCGCCTGCGAGTCTGAATGGCTGACCTCTCGGCCCGCAGTCCAATGTTTAACTCACTGCACCACCAGGTCTCTGTAAGTCACGCCAGGTCTCAGAATAGTTTCTATTAGTGTCATGTTTGTGGTTCATCGTAAGGCACAACATTACTGGTGGCACAAGTACAATACTACTTGAATTGTAAGTGTATAACTTGTTTTTAGTAATAAAGTTGCTTTTTTCAAGTTTAGGAAAATGAAACATCGTAAAAGAAATTTATTAAACAACAGCTCCTGGGCTGAGCCCTGGTGGCGTAGTGCTTGTGCACGGGACTGCGGTCCACTGGGATGGAGGTTCGATTCCAGCTCCACGGAGCAAAGGCTGGGCCTCCTACTCCCACCACCAGAGGGCAGTGATGCCCCTCACCTCCCCCAAAAAGGGAAAAAACAAACAAACAAAACAGCTCCTGATTTGCCGTTTCAGTAAGTTGTCTTGGCTTGAAGTGGGGCCATGTCAGTTACCCTCTGTACAGACCTTCCCCACGCAGGAAATGCACGAGGACAACCAGGCCAGTGTCTGGCGCCTCACCCCAAACTGACCGCACATATGGATATGCTGCTCTTTCCACATACCGGCTTTCTATTCTTGTGCCCTAACTGAATATTCTGTCACCTCAACATGAAAACATACACGAATAAACCAAGATTATCATGTGTTTACAATAACCTACCTTCACTAGAGAAGAAGAAACACAGCCAGGTCATGCGAACAGACAAAGGCACCGCGGTCTATAAACACAGGGCAGGCACCAGGCAGGCCAAGGACTGCAGAACCTCTTGAAGAACCTACCCTGTTCGACTCCTCTGTGCTCCCTAACAGGACACCCCACCACAGCACAGCATGCTGAGTTTTGAGTGCCTACTGGATGCCTTCAACCAGAAATGAGGGGGTTTCAAAAACGTTGTGAAGAAACATTAGTAAGAGAGTTTTTCCTCAGACAACCTTTTTGAGTTTCCTTGGATACCAAAGCACCCCGAGCTCGATACAGAAGACCCATTTCCCCTGCCAGGCTCATTCACCTACACACCAGATCTCGTCTCTCCTCACTCCGGTCTCTTACTCCCCACATCCATCTGGCATCCAGTTGAGGAAAGTCCTTCAATCTTGCAACTCCCTCCTTCCCCTTCCCCTTTTCCTTCAGTGTGTTGAAGCAGAGAGAACATGAGCTTGGAGCCAGAAGTACATGGATCCCAACTGAGTGCAGCTCTTTACAGCAGAGTGCCTACCACGAACCTCTGAGAGGTCAACCACCTTCTCCATAAAACAAGGGTCTCCCCCCCCCCACCTTATTCACAGCTGGGCGAGGTGGGGGTGTGGTGGAGTTCAGTATCTGGCTGCTGCGCTGACTCCTTGGAATTAGATCTCCAGGACTTTGCTCTGAGGTGCCTCGGGTGGACTTGACCCTCCAGCCTTCAGACAGTGGTTGGGGACAGCTCTGCACCATACAGAGTAGATCAAAAATCCAAATGAGTGGCTGTTGAGTCAATCCTAACAGGACAGAGAAGAATGGCTTCACATGGTTTCCAGGGTTGTGCGTCTCTTAGGGGCAGATTACCACATCCTTCTGCCATGCTGTGGTTGGTGGGTTTGAACCATTACCTTTTGGTTAGCAACTGAGTGCTTAATCACAGAACTGTCAGAGTACTGCCTTTTTATTTTATTTTTTTGGTTTGAGCATCACTGCTCTCCGGTGGTGGGAGTAGGAGGCCCAGCCCCACTGCTGGAATTGAACCTCCGTCCCAGTGGGCCGCAGTCCCGCGCACAACCACTACGCCACCGGGGCTCAGCCCAGAGTACTGCCCTTTTAAAGTAGAATATTACACTATACTCTAATTAATCATGTCAATCTAGATGTGAAACCAAAAATTTCTATCAGACCTAGAAATCTAACTAATAATATGCTGAGTTCTTACTCTTATTTTTTTTTAAAGGGTTTAAAAAGAATTCATGCCTAAAAATTCATCCAAAACAGCATAAAGTCGATTGGATTTTAAACCTAGACTCTCCAGGGTTTGACTCTTGATCCCTCACCCACTTTATTAGAGTGGCACACAGACACACCCTCCAACATTACAAACCACTTGCCCTTCAATTCGAGAACGGGCAGGGCAATCCAGGAAAATGGCTGACTCAAAGTAAAGGTTTAACCCCAACAGCTCCACACTTTCATCTTATGATCCCCAATTGCTAAATAATTTATCTATCTACACTATCTCTATCTACACACACTCCAGTATCCTTAAACCGATCTATGAAACTTAAGATCTTTTCTTAGAAAAATCTGAAAGAAAAAGAATTTGGACTTAGATTTTGTTTCTAAAAGAGCATTAAGATTCCATGAGGTTTATAAAAACTTCTGCCAGGGAACATAAACACTGAGAGGCTAACGCAGAGCTTTACCTAGTTGATTGCAATAAAGATTAAAATAGATTGTGAAACAATATAAACCCAAAGGCACGTAAAAATTTGTCAGTTTCTCAGTCTAATAACAGCTCCTGACACATTCTTTAGGAAAATATAACATGTGTTAGAAGACGAATGACCAGTTCTTTAATAAAATAGCTTGGACATTCTATCTCTTCAAAAGCACAATAAAACCCTAATATCCTTATCGGTTTACTTCAGTGTTTCAGCAGCAGCTCTAAAAGGACGAAGGAGCCTTTCTAAGAAACGACTGGAATGCAAACATCCACTGGAAGCCAAGTTTCTGCCCATCCATCTCTAACTGTCCCCCCCCCCCACACACACACACACACAGGCCTGCACAGCTTCACGGCTCAGGACGCTGTCTCTGAATTCAGAGCTCACCTCAGTCAGAAGTTGCAATCATTAAGGCTTTGTATTATCAATTATCTTTCTCAATCCCATCTTTGTTTTGGGGGATGGAAACATGACAAACCACACCTGTTACTAACAATTATATATTTGAAAACAACACAGATCCGTGTTAAGTGTAGGCCACCATTATGTCTTAGTTTGGGGATTGCCTATTCAGAGAGGAAGGCCTATGATTGACAACCTGTAATATACGGAAGCCTGGCTGGTGGAGGCGAGGAACGGGAGCACTTGCTGCTGAAAAAGCCAAGGCTGCAGCTGTTGGTACGGATTCCAACTCGACGTAAAGAAAGCCAAAGTCCTCACAACAAACCAAAAGACGTCACTGTGGTCCATGGAGAGGAGACTGAAGTTGTCCAAGATTTCATTTTGCTTGGATCCACAATCAGTGCTTGAGGAAGCAGCAGTTAAGAAATTAAATGATGCATTTAGTGCACTGGGTCAAACAGCCACCCATGCCTGCTTTAAAATGTTGAAGACAAGGATGCCGCTTTGAGGACGATGGTGCCTGACTCCAACGCCATGGTGCTTTCAGTCATTTCATATGCACGTGCAAGCTGAACAATGAATAAGGAAATTGCAGCCTTATCTGAATTTGAATCTGACTTATTCAGATATATTTGAGTTATGGTTCTGGTGAATACTGAAATGACTATGGACTGCCAGAAAAACAAACAAATCTGTCTTGAAAAATGCAGAGCTAGAAGTTCTTTCGAGGCTACCTTAAGATGGTGAGACCTCCTTTTTGGGCATGTTCTCAGGAGAAACCAAGTCCTGGAAAAGGTCTTTATGCTTGGTAAAGATGGAAGTCAATGAAAAGGGGAAGACCCTCCTCAAGGAAATAGATTCAAACCCTGACAACAACGGGTTCACCACTCAAAAATTGTCACACTGGTACAGGACTGGAAAGTGTTAGATTCTGTTGTATATACAGTGGTTAAGAGGGGAAACTAACGGGATGGTACCTTACAATTACAGCAAACCTTCTCAAGAAGTTCACTAGCACGGTGGGTTAAGCAATGGGCTGCTAACCTGGGAGGTTGGCAAGTCAAACCCACCAACTTCTTGAGAAAGAAAACCGACTCTGTTTCCATAAAAAGCCGGTCACGGAAACCCCAAGGAGCAGTTCTACTCCCTTGCAAGGCCACTGCCATCGCGGCAGAACAGACTCAATGGCAGCAGGGTTTGGTCCAGGGCTCAGGAGCCCTTGGTGGCATGATGGATACAGCGGTTGACTGAAACCCAGGAAAAATCAGAACAGTAGATTTTGCTTTGTTGAGGGGGCGAGTAGGGGGGGATGGTAGGAAGCAAGGAAATCAGTTCTTTGGGAATCATTATGTGATTGCGTGTGCCATCTATAACTTGGGCTTTTTACAAAACTAAGCTTGTTATGTTGAACTTAAAAAGTATATTTAACCAGACAATTACAAATTAGATAGCTACATTTATTTTCAACAATGGAGCTATATTTGAGTATTCCAACAACTCTGTAACTGTAATTTTAGCAATTCTTTATTTTTTGGGGAGGGGCTAATTTATAAAGTTTCTGATTAAAAAATGCTATTGCTGATTAAATACGGGGGGGATAGGATTTAAGTATTTACTATTAATCATAATATAAAAGAGATGCATAAAATACTCATTTTCAGGGAAGAAAGAAGAGTTAGTTTCCGAAGTTCACTTTTGCCAGTTGTTCACTTTATCTTTTAATACTTGCTGAATATATATATATATATATATATATATATATATATATATGTCGAGGAGAGAATAAAAGCCAGGCTCCCAGACTCTGACCTAAACCTTAATTAAAAATTAATTAAATTATTAGTAATTTAAACCTTAATAATTTAACTCTTTTTCTCTTCCTAGCATTCAAAAACGAAACAACAGTCTAGTTTTACACAGGTTTCTCCCATTTATAACTTGGTAGTTAATTTCCTAACTTGGTATATTTTCCAGCACATTAATTTGTTTCTGGTGCTGCTAACATCCTAACTTGGTATATTTTCCAGCACATTAATTTGTTTCTGGTGCTGCTAACAGGGGATCTCAAGAGGTAAGAAGTAGATCCATAAGCTAAAAACTAAAATTAGCTAGCTTAGGAACAAGATTCAAATATCACAGATTGCATTTCTACACCTACTGAAATCTCTGACATTTACAAATAAACTTCCCAAAGATTCCTACACGTGTACCATTTTAGATTTTATTAAAAGGAACACAGCATTTTCAATGTCTTATTTTTTTCCTTATCAGCAAATGTAGCATACAAGAAGTCTCTAAATGTGAGTGGGCTGCTACCAACTTGCTACGGTTTATTGAAGACTTTGCTTCTTCTTCTTTGATCTTTATGGTTATGAACACATATATACTTGGTTTCTCATAAAGGTGAATTAACTTGGCATTTAAAGAAGTGTTTGAATGAGAAACGGCCAACTTTAAGAGAAGAATACAGCCATCACCAGCCTTGCAGGCTCAGCAACCCCACCTGGCAGCAGTTTGGTCTCTTAGATCAAGTATAACACAGGACACGCTGTCATTTACCTACAAAACTTGTTTTATTCTTGACACAGAGTAGCTTTACTTTCTTTTCTAGATTCTGCCGCCCTTCTATAGTACTGACAGAGAAGATTTACCTTGGTGCCACAAGCTACAGCATGATACAAATACACCTCCACAAGACCAGTATTTTGTCACCTTACTTAGCTTGCCCACCTTATTCTATCTTACCTCTCTGCTCAAACTGTGGATAAAGATAATGGTAACTTGAGGACTACAGAAAGGCTTTGTCATTAATGAGAAACCTGAGTGTGCTGTGAGAAAGACGTTCGAGGGACTGTAAATACAAAGCATGGATTCCAAGTGCAAAGAAAGAAGAGGATCTTTTATTCAGCAGGACTGCGGAATAGTCAGAAAGAATTGGGATCAAGAATCTAAATGGAAGTCAGTGGTGGAAACAGGCTTGGGAATGCAATTCCACAGGAACACCGGGTGTGTGAAAAAACGTAGTCTATGGCCGATGAAAGGCAAGGCAGTTAGTCTTGGCCTGGTCTGAGTCTTCCACTAACCATGAAAGTCAATCATCAGGTTTTCCATCCTCTTTCCTGATGAAAAGATTGAGCTGCTCTTACTCCATTCAACTTCTTTTTGTTCCCGCAGATGAAGAGGAACATGAAAAGGCCAGTGATTTGAGGACGTAGAAGAGGTGAAGAAAAAAAAAAAAAGGGAGGCGTTGTCAGCCATCCAAATAGATGAGTTTTAAAAATGTTTTGGGCTGAGCCCTGGTGGCGTAGTGCTTGAGTGTGGAACTGCGGCCCATGGGCTTGGTGGTTCATATCCAGCTGCGGCTCTCCAGGAGGAAGGCTGGGTAGCTCCCATGAGCACCAGAGGGCAGTGATGCCCCCCCACAAAGTTAATTCATCACTGGCTATCCTTTTCTACTACTTAGATAATCACCATGTGTAAAGGTTATTTTCACGACAGTCGTGTGGTTAAAGACATGGAGCAGGGATGTCAGACTGTCTTTGACCGGATCTGCATGAGGGTTAGCTATTTGCCAACGCAGAGACTCACCTACCCATTCAACACTCATTCTCACTCACTATTTCGCTTTCCTTCCAATTCTTGGCTCTGTTTCCAGTACCTTGTGGCTGCCAAATAAAAGGTTACTGCTCCTGCTAGTTATGCTTCCTTAGTCATGAAACCAATCAAAAGGAAAAAAAAAATCCAAGAATTTTAATAACTCTTTAAATTCAAAAGTGATTGAATATAGGCAAAAAGGTTAGTATTGATAAGCCATTAAAATGAGATTGGTGGTATATATATATATATATATATATATATATATATATATATATTTTTGGCATCCCTGCCTCTGGTGGTCGTGGACGCTACCCAGTGCAGCCACTAGATTTGAACTGCCAAGCCCGCGGGCCGCAGTCCCACACTCAACCACTTATACCACCAGGGCTCAGCCCGAGATTGGTATTTTTACAATCTATTTTAGAAAATGATATAAAACCACAAACTAAAGATGACCTATTTCACACAAGTTTTTTCAATGAATGCAACAGTGCTGATATTTTAAATCAATTATTATTTGTTTTGTAGACGCCCCCCCCCCTTTCCTGCCTGCAAAGCACAAAACTCATGTTGTGATGAAAACAAAGACCTATTTGCTAATATCTCCATATTCCAGAATAGAAATTCTGGCATATTAAAATAGATTTAGTTGTTCTGGATAACTATGTCATTTTTCTATCCAGAATTCTTAGTAAATACAATGGATTTCATTTTTTTAAAGTCATGATTTTTTTTAAGGTATCACTGCCCTCTGGTGGGAGTGGGAGGCCCAGCCTTGCTCCTGGAGAGCTGCTGCTAGATTTGAACCACCAAGCCAGTGGGCCGCAGTCCCGCACTCAACCACTGCGCCACTGGGGCTCAGCCCTAAAGTCATGATTTTTAGGGGGAAGCAAATTCTCCCTAAAATCTTGGGTATAAAATAAACAAAAAGTTCTGCTAGAACAGAACCAAAGATTCAATAGAGAACCCACAGACTGGGAAAAAATATTCAGTAATAATACATCAAATAACAGTTAATCTCTAAAATCTATAGGACTATAACATTTTAACATGAAAAATACAAATAATTCAATAAAAAATGGGCACCAGACATGAAAAATGTACCAAAAAAGTATCTAGGTGGCTAATCACATAGAAATATTTTCTTTCATTAACAGTAAGAGAAATACAAATTAAAATAATGAGATATCTCACACTAACACTTGCCAAAATTTAATAGGACAATAATAAATGCTGTGCTGAAGAGGATGCTGAGAGACAGGAACCCTCTTACATTGCTAATGGGATGGCAGAATTGTGGAAATCAGTTTGGCACTTCAAAAAAAAAGGCAATTATAAGTATCTTATGATCCAGCAATCTCTTTACTGAGTATTTATCTTAAAGAAATCAAGGATACAACATAAATAGATATATGCACACTTACATTTATTGCAGCCATATCCTTAATAGCAAAAACATGGGCACAACCAAAACTTTCAACTACTGAGGAATGGATAAATAAGCTCTGGTACATTCATAACATGAAATATTATGCACCAATAAAAAGATGACAACTCTTTTAAACACTGCAAGACATGGATAAAGCTAGAGAACACTATGCTTAGCAAACTCAATCTTACGAAGATAAGTACTTAACATTATTGTTTTAAGGAAAAACGAAGAAGAAATATGGTGTGTACGTCAATATACAAGACTTTGATAACTCTAAGAGGGTCAGGGACAGAGGTGACAACAGGGGAAATAGGGGGTTAGGTTATGGAGGAGGGAGGATGGAAAGGAAGAGGTGAGGGAGAAAAAGAACCACATATATGGAGAGTTTAACAGTCTATTGTTGATTTCATTTCTTGAAACAGGCTATGTAAATATGTTTGTTTTTTTTTTTGGGGGGGGGCATCCCTGCCTCTGGTGGTCGTGGGTGCTACCCAGTGCTGCTTCTGAGAGCCGCCGCTGGATTTGAACCGCCAAGTCCGTGGGCCGCAGCCCCGCACTCAACCACTTACGCCACCGGGGCTCAGCCCAAATATGTTTCTTTAAAACAAAACCAAAAAATTGTGGGACTAATATGACTTTCCCCTAACTCCTCCAATGATCGGATGTTTCCAGCCTGACAGGCTGTTGTGGTAAGAATAAGAGATTACCTCTCCCTGAAGGCTCTCAACTCTCAGTCTGGTCCGAGTAGGTGGGGTTTCACCCTACTGTTAATGGTCTCTACGAAGAGCTAGGGAACAAGTCAAAGCTGTTGGGGACACCCAAAGTTAGGCTGCCGTCATGAGTCTGGGGTTCTCCCGTCTTGTCATGTGTGGAACCCAATACTACCTTTTCCTATTGCGTGTATGTCCCAAGTTCATCCCCCTCATTGCTTTATTACCTATAGCACAACCCCTTCCTGTGACATATGTCCTTATCTGTAATTAGGGGGCGTGCACGGTCCCAAAAGATATATATATATATATATATATCGGTCAGCAATAAAGGCACTCTCTCTGTGTCACCTCTCCTCCCCAAGCCTTCTCCCTGGTCTCTCTCCCCTGTCCCCTCTTCCCATGGCCTCCTCCTCCTCCTCCTGCCTGTTCTTTCTTCAAGTGGACCACCAAGTGGGGCTGAGGTGAGCATGTTACCATAAAATGTGTCTGTTTCCATTATTTCTATCTCTCATATTTTCTATGACTTTACTATAACCTTTATTTATTTATGCTGTGCAACTGTGCCTACCAGACTGATGATGCCATGTTAGGGGCTGGCTCCCCTGACATAAAATTTCTCCAGATTTTTTTTATCCCTCAAACCTACATAGTGGTCTGAATGGCTTTAAAAAAAAAAAAAAAAAAAAGGACGAAAAATAAAATTGAAATGGATTTGGGATTCTTTAGTGACAAATGAGTTCAGCTCAAATACAAGCAAGCACTGCAAGCCTCCAGGGTGTCTGGGTCTGGAGTGACCAAAGGCATTCCTACAGTACTTGTAAGAACAGTTCTGAAGTGGTTTGAGGCCTTTCTCTGCACCATTTCTAGAACAAGGTTATAGAAATTTCGGACAAATGAGAGAAAAAAAAATAAGCAAGCAAGCAAACAACAACAACAACAAAAAGTATTTTCCAGTAATTTTCAATGCAAGTTAAAGATGATATATTTGAAACAAATGCCATCATGCATAAAGAATTAAGTAAAATAAATCTGACACGCTACAATAGCCCTTTAAGGAGGAAAACTTGAGGCTTTAAGTCTTTATATTGAGGCAGTCTTATATAGTTGATAGAGAACCGGTTAAGATTTGTATTCAGTGTTCTGAATTAGGCAGAAACACACACACAGTTTTTACATACATAATGTTCCTTAAAGTGAAATCTTTGGCAATAGCTGCAACTAAAGAACTTTCAAATTCAGAGGTCATCTGTTAAAGGAATAATGAAAACGTTCCTGCAAAAAACGACTCAGGCTTTCCTGTGTTCTTCTATAAAAGGATGGAAACGAAGCAAATTAATTGTGCTGCACAGCAAAGGTAAAGAGCTAGAGGAGGCTCTTCATTGCTAGAGATCAGAACTGTAACAGAGATCACTAGAAAGGCCAACAGGGTAGAATCAGCTCTACGGTGCTTATTTTTCTCAAATGGCAAACAGCTCAGAATTAATCCCAAACAGAAACTAGCTAAAACGACAGGCTTTATTACAGGTCCTACAACACACTTAGTGGAGGTTTTACACACTGAGCGCATCAGAGAGGAAATAACCTCCTTGGCATGCTTACAGTTTGAACGCATTTGTTTCACTGCTCTCAAGCCCAGCCCTAGAGGCTCAGAGTCAGTCAATGGGAGGAGGACTCGGTCACAGCAGCAAGGGTTCTACAGGACAGCCAGGATGACATGCTTGGGGAAATAAGAGGCTAATGAGAGGTAAGCATTACTGGGAGTTTGCCTATAGTTTGTTGTTTTCCCCAAGAACTCTGCTAGCATAATTTATCATTGATATTCAGTAGTTAAGAACCAAAATGAAAATTTACTAATACCAAGAGGGAAATTTTAAATATTAGATTTGTAAGCGTTATGACTAACTAGCTAAACCTTCCTCTTAGTTTCTTTCCTCTCTCAGGAGAACTTGGAGGGTTAAGAAAAGTAACTATGTAAAACAGAGAAAAGAAATAGATTAAATTTAGCATAAAGGGCTAAGTCTAGGCAATATCTGGTAAAAAGCATATTCTAAAAGATGAAATAACCTCGTTGGCTAAAAAACAATGTTTTGGACTTCTAGTAGTTTGTATTTTTCCTTCTTGCAAACTAACGGAATTCTAAAATTATTTATAAAAACAGTAGCTATAATAACTACATCTGTATGAACACAAACTTGAGCCTACAAAATCCAACTAAACCAAGTATTCTTATCTGGAAGTTTTGTTTTAGGACGTTTGTAGGCAAGAGGCTAGAGTGTATGAAAAGCTCTATACAGATTTGTCACGAAAAGGAAGTATTTAGTGCTTTGTCTTTTCTAAGGTAAAAATGCATTCAAGGATCAAGAAACTCCATTTTTATTATACCACTGAAAAACATTTCTGGTTTCATTGAACAAAACGCATTAGTTAGCAACATGTTGTGTTTTTTTTTTCTTCAGGAATTCAATGCAATTGTCACAAGTGCACAAAAGACCTTTTGAGAGGGACTAGCTAAGTTTAAAAATGTCTTTATTGCTCTTTGAAAATTAAGTGTTTTTTTATCTAGGGGGAAATCTCTGGCATTCAAGTTAAAATGATGGACTGCTACTAAAAAAAAAATACCCCGAAACTAAGAACTGCCTATTTTTCACAGCCTTCGGTTTCTTTCACTTAGCCTTCCCAAGACGGCATCACTACCCACAGACATGGACAGAGGCATGGACGCGCTCCTTTCTGAGGACTTGAAATTTTTTTTTAAGGAGGGAGTCAACATGTGCTTGGCGTGTCTGGCACGGGTACAATGGCTTAAAGAAGCAGACGACCAGTCCAGCTACTGACCATGCCGGCCATTGTTTGGAATCCCATCAAATCAAAGAAAAACAGCGCATGGCTCTCTCATAGAATGTCTGAACAAAGCATGAGTCCCGAGCACATTTTACAGAGCGCCTTCGAAGATTTAATCTCTCCCAACCGGTCCGGACTCCAGACAGAACCAGAGGCAGCAGGAATGAGACAGACTGCTGAGGATCAGGGAAGCAAACTGCGCTGGGCAGCTCTTCTGATTCTCACAGTGATCATCCCCACAATCGGCGGAAACATCCTGGTCATTCTGGCCGTTTCACTGGAGAAAAAGCTGCAGTATGCTACCAATTACTTCCTGATGTCCCTGGCGGTGGCTGATCTGCTGGTTGGATTGTTCGTGATGCCCATTGCTCTCTTGACAATCATGTTTGGTGAGTATTTCATTTTTGTTCTTGCCATGAAACCACAGGATTACGAGAACTAGCCACCCATTTAATCTCTACTTTCCTTGAAATAAAAGATGGGTGATTTAAAAATTTAGCAAGTAAACAGGCCCTGAGTTTTCGTCATTTTCTATGATTGATAATCAACTTTAAAAGAAAAAAAATTTCTTGAAAATAATTTTACTCTCATCAATCACTGAACAAATCAGTAAAAAATGTCAGCCAAGTTAATATTTATAGTAAAATACAGGTCTATGTTTTAACCTTTCACCAGTATCAATAAATATCCTTTTTTTCTTGACAAAATAGTTATCTAGGGCATTATCTGTAACAGATATAGGTTGGGTTAATTACTGAAGATGAGGTATCTGAAACTGCCCTATTTTAAAACTGGAATTGTTCTATAAAAATCGTGTCACATCTCTATAGTTTATATACTATTACACTTGAATACAATTCCTACATATGTGTCGTGTGAAGAAAACACTATGTTAGTTCCTGAAGGAAATGGTCTGGCTCGAGCCGTCCTGAGAGACAATCCATCTGTTTAATTTGCATGCTGTTGGACCATCTGTGCTGCTGATGTATGGACAATGAACCAGAGCTCTAAATTAATAAGTGCACAAAACCCTGATTTATTTGAGACATAAAAACATGTAGCTTAATTTGTAGCAGGAAAGTGAAATAAGTGAAATAAAAGTGAAATAAAACTTACTCGATTAGAATGCTTACTTGAAGATACAGTGGTAGTTACATCCAAACTTAAAATGATATGCTTTTAAAGTAACGATAGGAAGTCCTCTAACAAGTGTAATCAGATGGTGACTGGCTTGAATTTCCCACTTGCTAGAGTAAATCCAGAAAATTGTGTGACAAGACAAGCAACAATGAATAAAGTTCCACTGCTTTACTTAGAACCTCTATGCCCTACTGTTGTCTTTCTAGTGATATGTACTACAGCCATGGAAATACCAAGAGATCTTACGCTAAAGGATAACCTCAATTCTGAATCAAATTAAAAAGAAACATAGGAAATGAGTCTGTAGAAATATTTATGCACATTTGGTAAAGATCATACCGATCAAGAATTCAAGGACTTATCTCCATCCATCACAACAGCGACAAGTGTCAAACTTTAATACTCTTACTACCATAAAATTTAGTTAATATTACATAATGAGACCAAATAAGCTATGAAGACAATTTTAACTTTAAAATGCACGAGTCAATGAACTATTAACTATCTGCTAAACAAGGAATCTTAATTTTGGTGCCACAAATCATTTTTTTTTTCAGCAAAAGCAGAAAATCCAACATAGTTTAATAAAAACATATGGTATCTCTTGGCATTTATATCCTAGATACTTATATAATATCCTAGATGTTTATATTCTCCAAAAGCACTTGATAATTTTACAGATTTTTTTCTTATTTAATTAGAAAATAAAAATTTCCACAGCCTCACTTTTTGTTTGTTTTTTGGGCATCCCTGCCTTCTGGTGGTCGTGGGAGTTACCCAGTGCTGCTCCTGAGAGCTGTTGCTGGATTTGAACCGCCAAGCCCGCGGGCTGCAGTCCCGCACTCAGCCACTTACACTACTAGGGCTCAGACCAACAGCCTCACTTTTAATACCTGTCATTAAACTATAATGTGACATTATTAGAAAATTTTTAACAAATCAATTTGAGAATTTAATCATTATTTTAAAAATTATTTCCTAAGTTTAAAAGACAGTATATGCTGTCCTCTAAAAAGCTACAGGGGCTGAGCCCCGGTGGCATAGTGGGTGTGCGCGGGACTGCGGCCCACTGGACGGAGGTTCAATTCTAGCAGTGGGGCTGGGCCTCCTACTCCCACCACCGGAGAGCAGTGATGCCGCCCCCCCCCCCCCAAAAGAAAAGTTTCAAAGGTTGCATTCTTAAATTGGAAACTGCACGCATGATAAATATGGTCTGACTACAAATACTAAGATTTTTTGAAAGTCTTTCACACATGGATAAATTTTTTTTCCCTCACATCACTGCCCTGGTAGGAGTAGAAAGCCCAGCCTTGCTCCTGGAGAGCTGCTGCTGGATTTGAATCATCAACCCTGTGGGCCGCAGCCCCGTACACAACCACTGCGCCAC